>OY294067.1:182127322-182284822 GCA_958510875.1 Endomychus coccineus | reverse complement strand
ACACACACACACACACACACACACACACACACACACACACACACACACACACACACACACACACACACACACACACACACACACACACACACACACACACACACACACACACACACACACACACACACACACACACACACACACACACACACACACACACACACACACACACACACCTCGTGTCGGGTTCGCTGGGTCCCGCATCGAGCGCCTCCCCAGGTGGTGGATCGGGGGATGCTCTGCAGAAATGCAGGGTACCGAGGAAATAAAAGTACTCGGGGTGGACCAAAATCCAGCTAGGGGAAGGAACCCCGAACAAAAAACCAAACATGGTGAATTTCAATAATGAAAAGAACCCTACGGTGCAGAGGAGGGATACCTCAGTACCGGCGCCCTTCGGGAGTGAGCAAGCGGGCTCCCAGGCGTCGATATCCGACGACCGCAGCGCTGAAGTGGTGGACAGCTTGGCCGCTTCAGTGTTCAAAGTTACAAGGCAGAAGAGCAACCAAGTACGGGACAAGCTCGGAAACGAAGAGATTAGCTCAATAGAGAAGAGAAGGCAACTCTTGCAGAAGCTAGGGGATAAAATCGAAGAACTACAGAACTTCGTGAAACCCAAGCATAATGTTCACGGCGATATTAAACGCATGGTGAGCATGCTCCGTACGCTCTACGATAATTACGCCGAGATGGAGGAGTCGCTACCCAAAGAAACATCAGAGACAGCAGTGGCTCAAACTCAGACTTCGCCTGGTTTGCGAACTAATGGCAGGAGTGGATACGAGAAGAGACCAAGAAAGTCTCCAGAGAAGCCCGACAGCAAGCGGTTGAAGCCGAAACGTGGGGAAAATGAACCACCAATAGGCGGACTTCCAGCAGCAGACATAGCAGCTGCAACACCGAGCGGATGCGTCACGCCGCTGAAAAACTGGCAGGTTGTGACAAGGAAGAAAAGGTTGAAACCATTGAAACCGAGGCCATCACGACCCGACGTGATAATCGTGAAGGCGAAGGAGGAAGGTCCCTCTTACGCAGACATGCTGCGACGTCTGAAGAGCGATCCATCCCTGAAGAAAGTGGGTGAGAATATCACAAAGGTGAGGAGAAACGCGAATGGAAATCTGCTTCTGGAGCTGAGAAAAACCGCGATAGTCACCGAGATGTCAGCCGCCATCATGCTAAAGTTAGGCGAGTCAGCAAGAATAGAGACCCGGAGAGATGAAACAATACTCGAAATAAGGGATCTCGACGAGTTGACAACGAAGGACGATGTCTGCGAAGCACTTGGAAACGTGTTGGAAGCAGTAGTAGAAGCAGCAGCCGTTAAGTCCATTCGGAGGGCGTACAAAAGTACACAAACCGCCGTTGTCCGACTACCGACAGATCTAGCCAGGAAGGTGGTAGAAAAAGGTCGAGTGCGTATCGGCTGGTCATACTGCCGAGTGAGAGAAAAGAGTGATGTGCGGATGTGCTACAAATGCTGGGCTTTTGGACACCTGGCGCGCGAATGCCGAGGAGAAGATAGGTCTAGATGCTGCCTCCGATGCGGTGAAGCTGGCCACAAGCGCGAAAAGTGTCAGAGTAAGGATCCACACTGTCTTCTGTGTGAGAACAGGAAGAACCATCCGACAGGGAGCTTTGGTTGCCCAGCTTGCCAGGAAGCTGTCAAGGGAGCGGAAAAAGGGAAACGAAAATGAGAGTTCTCCAACTCAACCTCAACCATTGCGCAGCAGCGCAAGATCTGCTTGGGCAAACCATTCGAGACCTCAACGTAGACATTGCAATTTTGTCAGAACAACATAGGGATATCGTGAATTCCCCGCAGACCTGGATTCCCGATGCCTCAAACCGTGCAGCTATCTGGATATGCGGCGAGAAATTCGTCCAGGAACAACCGCGAACGCCAAAATTAGGATATACCTGGGCCAAGGTTGATGGCATCTACCTGTATAGCGTTTATGCTCCACCAAGTGTCTCAAGGAATGAATTCGGGGACCTCCTGAACGATGTGGCAGAAGATGCGAGAGACCAGCGACCACTTATCATTGCAGGTGATTTCAACGCATGGGCCACGGAATGGGGTAGTAGATATACGAACAGGAGAGGTGAGATGCTTCTCGACATTGCCACCTCACTAGAAGTAGTCCTCCTCAACACCGGAGCAACACCAACCTTCACCCGAAACGGCAATAACTCCATCATAGACGTTACTTTTGCCAGTGAGAGCTTATGTCCTCGAGTTAGGTCATGGCATGTCAGTAACCTCTACTACCACAGTGATCACCAGGCCATCATCTTCGAAATTGTTGCACAGAGTGGACGGAGAACAAGGGAGTTGCAAGCACCAGCCAAATGGAACGCTAAGTCCTTCGACCGCGAAACTTTCATGGTCATGATGGAAGGGAATACAGCATCAACAGGCTCCTCTGAGTACATGTCTTCGCAGCTAATGTCACTGGTCTCTAATGCCTGCGACGCAGCTATGAAGAAGGCGCCCAGGAGAGATCGCCGCGCACTAGTATACTGGTGGAATGAGGAGATCGCTGAACTCCGGAGTCGATGCCACCGAACCCGGCGACAGGCACAGCGCGCCCGAGGTCGCGAGAACCACGAAACCCTGGAACTGCGGTACCATGAGGCAAGGGGGAGTCTGAAGAGAGCCATTAAGAAGAGCAAGCACCGCTGCTGGAGTGAGCTCTGTGATATGGTCAACGAAGACCCCTGGGGAAGGCCATATAAAACAGTAATGGCCAGGCTGAAAAGC
This sequence comes from Endomychus coccineus, assembly GCA_958510875.1. Classification (NCBI taxonomy): domain Eukaryota; kingdom Metazoa; phylum Arthropoda; class Insecta; order Coleoptera; family Endomychidae; genus Endomychus; species Endomychus coccineus. Next base: position 182,282,058 of record OY294067.1, on the reverse strand, counting down.
CGCACCGTGGTTACGCCATCCTGCCCAGTCCTGCTCAGAAGGATAGTTACCACCTTGTTCCCAGAGCAACCGGGACACACCCAATCAGTAGGTGTGCCAGCCACTCGTCGCTTCGCCGCCATGCCAATCTCGGAAGAAGAGTTGATGAAAGCCTGCAACAAGATAGGTGATGCAAAAGCTCCGGGTCCAGACTGTATACCGAACGTCGCCCTTAAAGCAGCCATCAAAGCACGGCCAGATGCTTTCCTGGAGACCTATAATGCGTGCCTCCGCGAAGGAGTTTTCCCACGTTGTTGGAAGCAGCAGAAGTTAGTTCTTCTTCCGAAGGGCAACAAGCCTCCGGACGATCCATCATCCTACCGACCAATTTGCCTATTGGATACAGCAGGAAAGGTGCTCGAGAGGATTCTTAGCAGCCGGATAGAGAAATTCAGTGAAGGTGCTCGTTGTCTGTCAGAAAACCAGCACGGATTCAGGAAGGGGAGGTCAACGGTTGACGCCATTGACGTCGTCGTAGCCACTGCCCGTGAGGCCATCGAAGGGAAGCGTTGGAAGGGTGGTGCCAAGAAATACTGCGTCGTGGTCACCCTGGACGTAAAGAACGCGTTCAACTCAGCGAATTGGAATCAAATTCTGGAGGCGCTGACATCGATGGAGGTTCCGGAGTACCTTACAATGATGATCGCGAGCTACTTTAGTGAAAGGACACTATTATACGATTCGGACGAGGGACCCAAAGCCTACAACATTACAGGAGGCGTTCCACAAGGCTCGGTACTTGGACCCTTACTGTGGAACATCATGTACGATGCGGTGCTGAGGTTGCCCATGCCTACAGGGACAAAAGCCGTTAGCTTCGCCGACGATATTGCTGTGGTTGTCATTGCCAAGTACCTGGAAGAAGCCACTCAGAAATCGAACGAGGCTGTCGCCACAATCCGCCGGTGGCTCTCGGCTAATGGCATGCAATTGGCAGACCATAAAACCGAGGCAATTCTGGTGACCAGCAGGAAAACGACAGAAACTGTGACACTAAACGTTGGGGGCTGCGACATACCTTCGCAGCCATCATTGAGATACCTGGGAGTCCAGATAGATGCCAGGCTCCGGTTCGACGAACATCTGCGTGTGGTGAGCACGAGAGCAGCTGCAGTGGCCAACGCACTGGCTAGACTTATGTCCAACATTGGAGGACCTACCCAGAGTCGCAGAAAGCTACTTTCCAGCGTTGTCAGCTCCACGATGCTGTACGCAGCCCCAATCTGGGTATCAGCCGCGGCGGTGATATCGTACGTACGCCAATTGACCTCGGTGTACCGTAGGTGTGCCCTACGAGTGACGCGCGCATTTCGCATGGTCTCGTATGATGCTGTGTGTGTTATCGCCGACATGCCACCAATCCGCCCTACGAGTGACGCGCGCATTTCGCATGGTCTCGTATGATGCTGTGTGTGTTATCGCCGACATGCCACCAATCCGTCTGATGGTGGAGGAAAGAGCGAAGATCTATAGGCATAGGCGTGAAGTTGGAGATACCAACCGACACATCATAACCCAGGAGGCGAGGATAGCGTTGTCAACGCAATGGCAGCGGCTCTGGAATGCATCCACCAAGGGTCGGTGGACCCATCGCCTCATTCCAGATATTGCTGCATGGACCAGTAGGGGGCACGGCGAGGTAGATCACTACCTCGTGCAGCTGCTAACAGGACATGGGTGCTTTAGGGCGTATCTGCACCGTTTTCGAATAGACGATGACGCATCATGCCCTGCCTGTCTACAAGTGCCAGAGGACGTAGAGCACGTTATGTGCCATTGTCCACGTTTCAATGGACCGCGTGAGATCCTGCAAGGAAATCTACAGCAGCAGTAGTCCCCGGAGAATATCGTTGAGGAGATGCTTGAGTCAGAGACCACCTGGATTGCAGTGTCTGATTTTGCGGCCACCGTATTGAAGGAGCTCAGACGTATAGACAATGAGAGGAGAGGCCAACCAATGGCATAGAATGAGACGGCAAACAGCTAAACCAGGGAAGGGCGCATAACAGCCATTTCGTCCCCCGCGAAGTAATGCCTGACGGCGGTTCCGCGGGGTGCTGGGACGTAACGGGAGGTGGTTTTAGTGGGTAGAAATCCCACACACTGTGAAGCGCGTGCTTCACAGCGTCTTTTGAAGATTTCCACCTACCCTCGATAAAAAAAAAAAAAAAAACACACACACACACACACACACACACACACACACACACACACACACACACACACACACACACACACACACACACACACACACACACACACACACACACACACACACACACACACACACACACACACACACACACACACACACACACACACACACACACACACACACACACACACACACACACACACACACACACACACACACACACACACACACACACACACACACACACACACACACACACACACACACACACACACACACACACACACACACACACACACACACACACACACACACACACACACACACACACACACACACACACACACACACACACACACACACACACACACACACACACACACACACACACACACACACACACACACACACACACACACACACACACACACACACACACACACACACACACACACACACACACACACACACACACACACACACACACACACACACACACACACACACACACACACACACACACACACACACACACACACACACACACACACACACACACACACACACACACACACACACACACACACACACACACACACACACACACACACACACACACACACACACACACACACACACACACACACACACACACACACACACACACACACACACACACACACACACACACACACACACACACACACACACACACACACACACACACACACACACACACACACACACACACACACACACACACACACACACACACACACACACACACACACACACACACACACACACACACACACACACACACACACACACACACACACACACACACACACACACACACACACACACACACACACACACACACACACACACACACACACACACACACACACACACACACACACACACACACACACACACACACACACACACACACACACACACACACACACACACACACACACACACACACACACACACACACACACACACACACACACACACACACACACACACACACACACACACACACACACACACACACACACACACACACACACACACACACACACACACACACACACACACACACACACACACACACACACACACACACACACACACACACACACACACACACACACACACACACACACACACACACACACACACACACACACACACACACACACACACACACACACACACACACACACACACACACACACACACACACACACACACACACACACACACACACACACACACACACACACACACACACACACACACACACACACACACACACACACACACACACACACACACACACACACACACACACACACACACACACACACACACACACACACACACACACACACACACACACACACACACACACACACACACACACACACACACACACACACACACACACACACACACACACGTGTGTTTTTAGGAAAATTCAGGATACTTTCCATCTCTAGTTTAACGTCAACTGTTGATGACTTTATAGCATCGTTCTGTTTCGAGCAATCAATCACGAAAATTGCTTTGTTCTTGAATGCTACATAATCTAACATAATATAGCATCGGTTCGCTCATAATTTTATTCGAAAATGATTTCTGGAAATCATAGTACATCTGGTACGCTTTCACGTATTGTTGATCGTTGAAATTCATTTTCATTGCTTCATATGGATATCATTCTGAATTCAAGAATTATTTCACATTTAGCAAGTTTATATTATCGAAATATGTACTTTGCTTAACAGGATTATTTTTTCGATCAGTTTGGAAAGCTAGAATCACATACCTGGGGCGTTCCAAATTCATTGATGTTTTAACAGCCCAAATGTCTCGAGTGCTCTCCTTCATCAACGGATTTTCATGCAGATCCCAACTACGGAATGGAATCAGAATAGGCTTCTCAACACTCAAATTCCCCAACATTTGGAATTTAACTTGGTCGTTTGGAAACACATGTCGCACTTTTAATGCTATCGTCTTCACATTTATTTTAGCCCTCTTCGTACCTGTGCTATTGGTATAACAATCGTTATCGGTTCGAGACCTTATCAAGCGCAGCTTATGTTTACCACTCAAAACTTTGTTATAGTCAATGAATAGGCCTAGTAGAAAATTCAGACGTATCCATAAATGGATTTTATTATTGTAGACTGAACTCATTGCATCCTTATATGACCATCCAGAAATAGCTAGAGGTACAGATTCGTGTTCGGCATATGTTAGATAAGCTCTGATGGTGCTGACAATACCAGGATCGCGTACTTTGTCTATCTCTTTCCCATTCAATTCATAACTGATATATTCGAAGAGAAACGCTCCAAAATTATTAGTTAGGGTACATTCACCATCACCACTTACTTCTGGCTGGAATTCTGCCTCGATGAATAAAGCAGACGAGGCTAAATCTACCAACACATCTTGTTGATTGATTAATATCTCAATTTCATCGCTGTAGCCGAAAAATGTTGTATGTGGATAGTAGGTGTGAATTTCTTCTCGAATGATGTCTTCATTAAAGTTTGGTTCGTTGAATATTTGAAGTTTTTCGGACATGGTAACCAAGGGACTTCAAAAAACCTAACCTTCTCCCTTGAACTCGTTGTAGATAATGACTGATGGTCAATATGAAGATGTCTTTTATTGCTGAAATCCAAACCCATGTCCTCTAGTGACGTCGACTGTAACAACCTTCTCAGATGAATTCTTTTCATATAATGAATGCTGGTGAGTATTGGATTATTATTTATTGTTGGAAGCCATAATCTCTTGCGATCTTTTTCAACTCCAACAGTATAATGATTTCTTCTCCACGAAAATTTACCCGTTTCCAATTCTGATCTAAAATATTCAGTGTGATGTTATCGAAGGACGTCTTGTTGAGTATCGGTAGATAAATAAGATTCTTCGGCTCTATATCAATGGAAAACCCAGGTGGTACAAGAGGTGAAAACTCATATATCGTATGAGCTAACTTATTGTTATAATATGCTCCTGCGGTTAAGTTACACTCCACTCTAATAGTTTGAACTTTGATTATGTTTATAGGTCGGTCAGATACATGTACTTCACGAGATGTCAATTTCTTTTTGCTGAATCCCAGCAGTTCGCTTATACTATCTTTAAGAATAAAATTTACTTCAAAATCACTCTTCAGTTCTGTGTGTAGAGTGTTGTTGTTAGATTTTATTGATAATTTCCGGTCACGTTCTTCTTGCTTCACTCCTATCCCACAAACTGCACTTTGTATGAAATCATCGATGTCTGTCATTTCGTAGGACCCTGTAGGAATAGTTACTACTTCTTCCTCACCCTTCACATTTTTATAATAAAATTTATTAAAACCTTCTTCAATGTTCGGAATGCTATTGTACGTATGCAAGCCAACAAGTGCGATAGAATAATATTAATGAGGATCTAGTTCTATAGGTGGGTGAAAATCTACAGACAAGCGGGAGCTCTTACCCGTGATAGTGAACGTCTGAGACATGATTGATGAAAACTTTATCAACAATGTATTTATATACTAATAAATACAATTCTAGTCGACCACAACTGAAGAATTAGAGAGGAATTTCAAACATAACTGGCCACAATTATAAGTGTTATATTGTTGAAAATTGTCGTGATTGAATAATATCTTACATTTTTGAAATAATCCACTAGTTCGCGAGGGGGGCGTAAATTGCCAAAACTATCATAATATAAAACTGTATCACCGACTTTATTAAACCCAACCCAGTGAGTGCCTCCATTGTCCGAGCTATCTAAATTAACTATTCCACGCTCGTTTTTCCATGGTCCGTTGGATGGCAGTTCATCACGCATAAATACTCCTCTAAAATGGGGAATTTTCAGAGCTTTTGCTAGTTTTCGTAGATCGAGATCGGTCAGAGGTCTTCTGGGTAGGTTCACTGACAGTTTTTTGGATGTTTATTCAAATATAGACCAAGACCTTTGCGATACTTTTTCAAATATAGACCAGATCCCTGTTTCCCCAAAGCTATAGCTTCCATTGTTTTATTATGTCTTTCCGTTTCCTCCAAGGTTTTCCGAGCTGCTTTGCTGTCGTTGACGGCCTTAGCGATGCCTGCACCACCTCCCGCCAATGCTCGAGCAGCTGATAAGCCGGCAAATAGAGGTATTAAAGATGGTAAAAATCCTCCAGTCTTTGGAATAGGAATTACTCTTGGTAATCGAACATTTTTCCGACCACCTGCTTTTTTGAATTGTTTTCGTGCAACTTTCAACGCTGTTTGGGATGTTTTCTTCAGATTGGATGAGTCAAACTTATTCTTCATAACTTTTCTCACCCCATCGACAATTGCACTTCCGAACCCAACCTTCTTTCTCATGCCCATCCCCAATTTCCTCTTTGCCTTCATAATTTTATTAACACCGAAAGCGGCAATCCTCTCTCCAAATTTTGTGTCTTTAGATTTGACACGTTGCCAAGCAGCGTTCTCTAATATTTTATCCGCCTCGTGACGTCCTTCCAAACTAGCGTTTCGCAGATATGAAATATCGTGTTGGCGGCAAGCTTTATCGAGTGGATTGATACCTGAATATCCTCTTCTCAACCGTTCTTCTAATTTTGTACCGGGACCACAGAATTGATAACCAGGAATATGAAGTTCAAACGGGAGCTTGTTTATAAGCGTATTGAGAACACCTTCTCCTACGTAAGCTTCCATACAGACTGATGAGAATTCAAGATTGCACCGTTATTTAACGAGGGGTGGGAGAAAAACTAAAGATCTCAAAGTAATATTTTTTATTAATTTCAAAATTTTCTCAATACAAAAGACTAAAGTATAATCTTAACAATATATGTTTCAAATATTATAATCTTCACTCTAGATTCACCTTCATATTCACGGAATTTTGTTCTATTATAATATCCATACCCTCGAGTCAATAATATTCCAGCTATTTGTTTGTTCCTAATAATCTCCAAATGTTTAATGATGGGTTCATTGAACGAGATCCGAATTATTGATCCAACTGTTGTGATTATTATCTAGACCCAACCATTTCACATACTGTTGACCCCTCCTCTTTCGTAATATTTTTTCGACTAAATACACATCGGGTTGTTTTGTTTTCTGTGATTCTTCCTCATAGAAACAGCCGCTGATTGGTGCGTTGGTCATATCTTCTAGTAGATATGTGACCGGGCTGGTAATTTTTACTTTGATGATTTTAAATAATTCCGTACTCCAATTGGGCGTAAATCCCTTCTCAAAAATATGTTTAGCCTTACTTATCCGTACCACATCTCCAACGTTGTATTTGTGAGGCAGAGCTAACTTGATGTGTGAGTAGGATCGCTTCAATATCTCGCTCTAAATCTGTTTCGTCACTTTTATTGGAGCCATATTTATAGTACTATGTTTACGTTTATCATATTTTTCTGTGGTTTCTTCAAGTATATCAAGCCATTTGTATTTCCCGCTAAGACTGAAATGTTTGTAGAGCGATTCCTTTAATGTTCGAATGACACGTTCAGCAATGGCTGCTTTTTTCACACTATACGTATTATAATGATTGATATTATGTTTCTTCATTAGATCGTTAGAGTGTTTATTGAAGAATTCTTTTCCCTGATCGCTTTGCAGATTCCTAGGCTTACGATGTCCTTCTAGCAATATAGAACTGACCGCTTTCCGAACCTCTTCGGCTGATTTCGTTTTCAGCGGGCGTGTTCATAGAAATTCCGAGAAACAATCGATCATAACCAAAATGTATTTGAATCCTCTATTTTCACGAGCGTAATTACCCATTTCAGCCAGATCCATTTGTCACAAATCATCCAAACCTTTTATGATCGTTCTGCGCCGTTTGAAATTCTTCCTACTAGGCTTATGAAGCTCATGCACAACTTGTTCTCTACTCATCTTATCAATGCGGAAATCTAGTTTAGAATTAATTTTTTGGGTATATTCACAGGATTTGGAGTTATACGTTTCACAGAGCCCTGCTTTGTTGTTGTTGTGGATGACGAGGGTCTCTTCTTAGAAGGTTCCACAGATGTCATCCGTCGTTCTAACGCCTCCACTTTACTAGTGATGTCATTTAGACGCATGTTCACACTGTTAAATGTGTTATTGATCTCTTTCAATTCATTTCTGTTTTCCCTCACACTATCACTAATTGTTTTATACTCTGATTTTATATAGATCCTCATTCCATTATATTTATTCTGAATGTCCATCAGATGTTTATCAATGTTGAGGATAACCTTCTCATTCGTTAATTTATGTTCATCCAGATCCTTGTTGACATCTTTGATCAAATTATCAACCCTAACATTGAAGGTATCCTTAAGACTGGTTTCCGTTTTCAGATTCAGTTTGTGTGTTAATTTATCAACATATACTTCATTTGCAACATCTCCATCATCATTCGGTGATTTTGCGTTGCACAATCTACGATTTTCCATATCATAACTTCCATCACTCGTTAGGAATAATCCTTGTCCGTGAACTTGTTTGAAATTATTATTAAATACATTTGTATCATATATCCACATGGAAGAGGAGGCTCTACCAAACTTATCCATTGAAACCATCTTTATAACTGTGATGAATTTGTCTTACACTCGGTTTTAGCTCGATTACACCAGCCTCTATCAATTCTTCTATTAAACAGACTATCTCGTTGTGATGGTTATTGTTACCAGCGTGCGAGGATGCAACAAGAAGTCTCAGTCTATCCACAATTTCGTTAACGTCATCCCAATAAACATATTCGATTGGTTTCTCGTTATATTCAAGCATATCATTTTTGATATATGCATTTCCAGTGTATGTTTTGGACCTTGGTCTTTTCATGGAATTAATCAAAGGTTTCAGTACATGTTTGTATTTTACAGTGTTTCTTATTCGATCAGCGGGATCGTTATTACGTCTATGGGCACTAGTCGTTTCCATCATTTGACTGTAATTTTTTCCATCTTCCACGGTGTAGGTGTCAGGTAGAACATCTCTGTAGAATATCAAATTATACAGTCCTGTGGTACCCTTGAACGGAGTGTCCTTAATAATTATATTACTCTCACTATCAATTTCAATAGGTTGATTACCCATGAAACATTTATCTAAAGTCGAATTATATTGCAAACCCATTGTATCATCGTATCTCTTGACATTATCATCCAATAGAAATCCTTCCAAGTAATAACGTGTTAATGTGGGGTATTGTTGCAGAAACTCCTCTGTAGCCGCTGCATTATCTTTCTTCAGTTTTCTGAATTCTTCACGAATCTGATCGATAGTAGGTTCGGGGGTAAACACATCCTCTTCAGTATCTGGGGGGTTATATATGAATTCATCCCCTTCAGTCACAATATTTGGGATTGGTATGTTCTCCATTTGTGTTGCTGTAGAAACAATACTTTTAGGCTTAATCAACAAATTTTGTTTGATTATTTCAGCATTTTTCGCAATTTCCTCCAGAGGCTTAGATACATTCTTGAACATATTATCTAGAATTGTATCATTTTCAGCTTTACCCAATTTCACAGCCATATATTTTTTCCTCACAACGTTTGCTAACTCCCAAATTTTTCTCTTCAATTGTTGTTTTTCTTTTAACATGTTACTCACACGCACGTCCATGCTGAGCGGTTTGTATATTTCAGATGATACTATATATACATGTTAGATGTATATATAGCTATCAAAACTTTTGCGATAACGTCCTTTGATCATATCACAGTCTTTGTTTATCATAAGGAATCCATATTTATCTTTCCAACATGCGCTATATATCTCTTTGAATTTCTCGAGTGACATGTCGGTACTTACATGATCGGTAAATATATGTTCCAAATTGAGTTCATCCTGTTTGAAAATAATCAAGCAATTGGCATTGTCGCGCAATCCATGTTTTGGACATTTAGCAAAAGACTGACAAAGATAGAAACTATCAATTGAGTTGTGTCTCCCTCTTGAAAAATAAGAACGAATTTTCTCCTGTTTCTCATCCATTACATCATCGAATATTATCACCGAATTAGGTTTCGCTTCTGTGGGGTCTATGACGTTATCACTTTCAGTGTATGGAAAATATCCAAGCCCAGCAATTTTCTTCAATGTTTCCTCCAGTAACTGGTATTTTGGTTGGTGTAAAGACTTTGAATAGATGTACACGTTTTCAAATTTCAAGCCGTTTGCATCTAACAATAGAGATAACATCGCATTTGTTTTCCCACAATTACTTGGACCGCAGATTATTGTTCGTAGAGTATTTGGCAGCAAAGAGCTGTGACGTTGTGGTTGTTCAACATTCTCAATGCTCGACCCTAAGTTCATAATATTCAACGAGTCTTTTTGCTTAACAATCTTCATCATGCCTGAAGGCGAATCAAAATCATACTGAAACATATGTTAATAAGCATTTGTTTATATACTAGTTGATGATGTTATATCGTGTATGTCCGAACACTTCTACCATGTAACTGTCAAAAGCAAGTATTAAGACGTGTTAAATTTGTCCGAATGTTGAAACACGTGTATAAATGTTGAAGCACACGTCTGAATGTTGAAGCACGTGTCTGAATATTAAAGCATGTGTTAAACACGTGTCTGAATTTTGGAGCACTTGTCACTCAATAGAACTAGATGCTCATTCATATTATTCTATTGCACAAGACGATCTAAATTTAAAGCATATATATAATGATCACGCGGAGACTGATATGACTTTTGGAGAATTCAAAAATATATGTTCATACTGTTTGGAAGGAACGATATGAATTTTTATGTATTGTTAAAGATGATGCTATTGATAAAGGAAGATATAGAAAGTGTTTTGATAATTTCATACATCTATAAACTATTTTATAAAAGAAAAAACTAATGATCGATAATAAAACCCAAAAATTAATTAGATCTCATAATCATAATATTTACACTATTGAGCAAAATGAAATTGTTTTAAGCGCTTGTGATAATGATAAACGCTATATTATTGAAAATTATAAAACGTTACCTTAGGGATATCATTCTATTCCAGAGGAGGAGGAGGAAGAAAACGATTAGTTTTATATTAAATATTGTATATTACTTATAAATATGCCTTATCTATATTTTGATTATAATAATTATTTTATATAACACATAATATTTGGTTTTCTTAGTTACTTATTTTCAGATAATTAGACGTATGAGTTATATGATTGTAATATATGTATAATTGGGTACGTTTTTAAGAAAATTCAAATTATTTATATGATCATCCAATTTCTTCTTGAATATCATTCTTCATGATGCGGGTTGAATTAATTTTGCTTCCAACATGCAATTTGATAATTTAGTTTTTGTTCGATGCAGCTCTTGGTAACAGCTCATATAATTCCACTCTAAATTTTTCATTGAGATATTTAACGGTTCAGATAGGACAGGTTCAGGTAGAACATCACTTCTATCTTTAACAACTATATTCAAACTGGATGATTTCGTTTTATTACATTCATAATATTTAGATGCCCAAGTATCTGATTCAAATTTCAATCCGAGATTGTTTGCAACACATGTAGATAAATCTGATCTACACTCTTGCAGAAGATTATTAGCGGGGGCATCTATGTTTGTAGAAATGGTAGTGGCGGTAGGAGAACTTTCACAATATTTCTCGATATATATACGTTCTAATATATATTTACTATTCACATCCAATAATTCCAAGGTTAAATTTTTCAATCTACTTTTACAAGTTGTGAGTTGGACATTTATAAAAGATATACGATGTTCATAATCATTTCTCACTTCTTCTTCTCTGGATAGAGGTTCAGGGTGGGTAGAAACTCTATGATGTGGAGAATGATTTTTCCTCGATGCGAAAATAGTAAAGGTAGGTCTTTGTTGATTCAAATTTTCATATTCTAAATGAATGGAATCACTTCGATTTAAATTATGATTGAATGATGCACTTCCATTATCAGAATTAAATGTAGACTTATATAATATTATATTCGATGAGAAAGTTCCAAGAAGTAAGGTTAGAGTTAACACAAACTGTACAAGTAACATACTATATGAATACATTTTTCATAATGATATATTTCTAACATTACATCTATTTAATTATCCCGGAGAAGAGTAGGGATGGAACACAATACCACGATAGTTATCTATAGATATTTTCGATATTATTTTTCTCTTATCAGCACACTCAAAGCAGTATATAATCTTTAAATTGAATATACACTCTGAACAATACAATCTATGTTTACAAGGGATAAAACTTGTATTAATCTCTTTTTTATTACAAATTCCACAAAGCTTCATCATTTTGTTTCTCATATGAGTTCAGGATATAGACTGAGGGAAATAAAAAATCAATCTATTATTTATATCATTTATTATCATCGGTTTACAATGGTAGTAAATTTATAAGATAATTATGAATATGTAAGCTATTATTCACAGCCCAGTAACAATTATTTGAAGTATGATTGTTCAAACAAAGAGGTTCACCCATTATCAGTTTTGGACAGTTGACATCATTTTCTAAATCTATAACAACTATCGATCCTCCATTAATTTCTTCCAAAAGTTGAATTATAGCTTTCGATTTTTCTTTTCCTCTAACATATATACGATCGATATTCATCTCAACTGTATGTTTTTTCAAAATATTCTTCAGTTCCCTCTTCTTGATAAACCCACTAACATATGGAATACAATGATGATTCCTCTCGAGATATCGAATTTGTCTCTTACAGTTTTCATCTAACTCGCTTTATGGTTTGGGATAATTGAATAGGTAGTGACTTGATTGTTTTCCATTCGTAATACACATTTCTTTTATTCTAAATTCTGGCACTTTGAAGCCTTGTACATCTATCACAATGAACCTCATATTGGTGAATGTCGAATATCGAAGAGAGAGAATAAACTTATCAAATCAATCTAAACAATGGCGGACCACTTCCGCGGGGGAAATGGTCCCCTACTATTGAGGTTAGTGTATAATTATAACATCTCATATCATATTTGCTTGATCTTTGTGACCTCGTCAGAGATAATCATAACAACAACATATTTGTTTTACCTTTGTGAACCCTCATTGACGTCAACAGCAGAGATAAGAAACCTACAAGTCTTGACAAGAAAATTAACAAAATAAAATTCAAAACCAGTTGCGAGAAATAAAAAAAATCACCTTGAGATTATTATGGGCGAGGCTGGGCTAGGCTCACCTTTAACTACAATCAAGGTGACATTCTCACCTAGAATCAAGGTGAGGCGGGCACACCCTCTCTGGTCATGGACGACAACTTCTTCTTCGAGAAGAAGCCTCTGGTCATTGACGAAAACTTCTTCTTCTGCAGGAGCCTCTGGTCATTGATGACAAAACACAAGAAGTTGGGGTTGGTGGACACAGGCGGATGGACATGCCATCGAACTGTCCTGGAATCCCGCTTGATATACTACTCACACACACACACACACAAATTCAAATTCAACACTTTCACCTGACGATCTAACCCCAATTTTTTGAGAATGTACACTATGAAGTTGGCTTTGCCCGCACCACTAACGTATATGATGCTATATGGATCAACATTTTCTTGGAAAATTTCCTCCAATCGAATATAGTCCTGATATCCGGAGTTGTATGGAATTCCATGGTACATTTCACAAAACATTATTTGCTTCATTTGATTTTCTGAGAGTTCACTTAGCGGTGTGGGTGGCTTGAATAGAAAATATTTTTCTAACTTTTTTTCACAATCCAACAAAGCAAGTTCCTTAACTATCATTGCATGATGAGAGATTTGGAAGCTCTAAATGTTGACCGCCACACACTTCATCTTGAGCTGAACTGCTCCACCGGTATTAACACCACCAATACAAACTAGAACGGGGTGTGCCGAACGAGCCGGGTGAGTCGGGTGTGCCGAACTGGTGGCGCCACCTACACGAAGCAGTCTGTACCTTAAGCCTGCCATGACAGCTGTCACGTGGTGGCGACATCTCCATGAAGCAGTCTGTACCTTGGGCTCACCATGACAGCTGTCACGTGGTGGTGACACCTCCACGAAACAGCCTGTACCTTTTGACTCGCCATGACACCTGTCACGTGGTGGCGACATCTTCACGAAGCAGTCTGTACCTTTGGTCCGCCATGACAGCTGTCACGTGGTGGCGACACCTCTACGAAGCAGTCTGTACCTTTGGTCGGCCATGACAGCTTCACGTGGTGGCGACACCTCCACGAAGCAGTCTGTACCTTTGGTCCGCCATGATAGCTGTCACGTGTTAGTCGCGTGACCCTGTACATGTGACACACTTTTTATACACACCCTGTATACTCTTTACAAGTACTATCCTTATCTCACACACCTTATCTCACACACCTTATTCTTTTAAATTTAAATAAATAATAATTCCAAATAATTTTTTATATTTAAATCAAACTTTTTAAAAGTTACATCCATCCTTTCCTTATCACCTACATCCTTTCAAACTGATAAGGACAACCTCGCATCGGATGCACATCGACAGCTAGACCGGAAGTGGAGACCAGATATCCTGAGCCCGAACGCGACCAGTTCATCTACTCCTTCATACCATATTTGGGAGATTCATAGATCACCAACCATAGTTGGAAGAATCATAGGTCCTTTCGGATAGAAATGCCACCAAACCCTAGTCACCTAGCTGACAGAAGTGACAGCGCAGAATTTTTGAGGCGTGTTCGCTCGAGAAACAAACGCAGGGGCCAGTCCGAGCCTGGTAAATATTAACAAGCGCTGCTTATCTAACTCATATAGATATTTGCGAGTTCTAACACGCGTCGTGCCCGGTACGCTGCAATCTTAATATGTTAGCGAGGTTTTTCAAAACAGATATGATTTATCCATCCGTATACCGTTCAACCGCAATTACTGCTTGTTGCTATAGAGCGATAAGGTGCATTAATCTTATTAAGAATGTAGTTTATTTTTCATGAATATTCACTGGCTGGAATCTCTCAACTATTTGTAACTAGCTCTCGTGTTTTTGCCAGAGCCTGTCAATAGGCATATATATGTTAATATGCAGCTTTACATTAAATTCTCAAGGGTCTCGCACTCTCCCTAGCCTCATACATTGCTCACAGGAGACTTGCCGCGGGTGACCTTGTATACAGGCTGATCACCACTACTCGCTCTCTCTCTCATACCAAACCATAGGCTCTACCACAAAACCATAGACCCCTAGCTGGGTAGAAGGTCGCCTAGAGAGCAACACCTAACGGCAGAAGTGACACCACACCCTAGCGGGCAGAGGAGACACCTAGCGATCAGAGACGACACCTATCTGTCAGTAGCGACACCACACCTTAGCGGGCAGAGGTGACACCATACCCTAGTTGTCGTAGGCGGCACCTAGCGGGCATAGGCGACACCACACCCTAGTGGGCCGAGGCGACACCATACCCTAGCCATGACCGCGCATGCGCGAATGTCTCACTGGTTGCCTACATCTGATAAGGCTCGCTATCAGGCGGGCCCAAGTGTGGCCACCCCTACTAAAAATGTTTCGCAACTTCAACCTATCGCAATTTTGATTGCAGTTTCTGTATGTACCTTCTTACTTTAATTATATATGAAAACTGAATTTATTTAAATATAACTGAAAATACTACTCCACTTTGTCCGTCGATCAATTTGAATGTTTCCGTATCAACGACTATTAAGGCGTCATTCTTTTATTAAAATTAACTACGAGTATGTCTATACAATCTCTCACATTACCTGCCGCTTTATATCATACTCAGCCGCTTGACACCGATTTCATCTTCGCTTAGTCACCTCACTTCGATTTATTAGTTTTCCTCAACACCAATATGAATAATTTAGAATAGTAATTACTTTTCTTCAACACAAAACACCGGTGGTAGGTTAGGTATACCCATACATCTGAGATGACCTCCTCTGTGAATAGTTGATCAGCATATACACTTCTTTGTTGTATTAAACATATTCATCATTAAATGTATACTTATTATATATTCTTGATTTGTATGGTGAGGCACTGCCTCCCCTGTCTAGCCTGAAGAATCCTCCACTGGTGATCTAGGTTGACGGGAAACTGCATTTGGAAAAAAAAACAATTTTATCTTTAAACGTCATCATAACCTGATACGGTTGGAATCAGCTTATGCACCATCTATTTTTGATCACATACACTGACACTCACGAATATTTCCGCGATTATGGCTTGATTTCACGTTCATGTCGTGTAACGCCGTGATATGATACATATACCTCATACCTCATCACGGTGAAAATCACGTTACGCACTTATTCCTATACCCCAGACCCTCTTTGAATTCTCAATCAATGATCGAGGTTGAAAATGTTGCTTCACCATAATATTATGAACCCCCCACAGTAAGAAATTTAGAGTGAAAATTTCACTGTAGATAACACTAAAGACATTCTTTATAGGTACAAGGTTTTGAGTGTGAAATATTCACTCTGCATCTAGAGTAAATTATGATGGTAGCTTCACTCTAAAGTTAGTGTTAAATGGTCGCTTTATTTAGAGTATCTGTTACACTACAACAGATGAGATACAACATAACCCAGAGTTAAAAACAAATCCAGCCAGTGTACAAATGTACACTGAGAAACTCTGAATACTGTGAATTAACAAATGATAGTGTATCCAAATTATTATTTTAGTGTAATATTACACTGAGCTTGGTAAAAAAATACGTTTTTCAGTGTATGTTAATTCTAGCTCTGCAGTACCTATTGTTGGATTGACAGTGATTTTGGTAAACAAAATACTGTTTTCAGTGTACGTTAACTCCATCTGTGCACTACCTAGTGTTGGGTAAATAAATAACACACTACTTGCAAATTCAAAATGTTCATTTAAAATTAAATTCATGGCTTAATAGGTACAACTGAGTAATTTCGGTGAATTGACGAATCTGTGTGGAGCATTTAAATCTAAATACTATCGAATATATAATAGATCAAAATTAAACAGAATAAAACTTGTAATATAAAAGTCAGAGGCTTGTGTGACCTTGTATACCCAGCTAGCAACGTAAGTGTAAAACACGTTTTAAATACGTCAAATTTTCGTGATTTTGGAGGACATCTTTTGCCTTCCAAAATAGCACGTGTATTATACGTGATAAAATTAACTGAATTTCCTGTGAAATTGAGTAGGCTTGAATAACGTGATTTTCACGTATTTTTTTTAACTAATAAAAAGTTTTTCCTAATTGATAAAGTAATTAGATAATATTAATAATTATGATAATTATATCAATATTAGTAATATTTAAAAAAGAAAACTTAAAAGGAAAAGAATTGATTAATGTAGTCCGTATATATAGTTTACAAAAGAAGTATATTATTCATTGCACAATTCTCTCAACATGCGACTGAAAAATAAAAGTATTAGTTGAGGGAGCTAACTGCAAAAGCAAAAATAACCAATTGTGGTCTAGCAATAATGTTTATACGTCACGCCCTTGTGCACTGCACTAGTGCTTTATGAGAAATCCGCCCGAACCGCCGACCCGTTCGCGTCGTTAAGCTGCTATAAGCACCCACCATTTATTGTAGTTGAGGTTGACTCCTGACGTTTGTCCAGTTGCCCTTGCCAGTATTAGTATTCTTAGTGTCCTTTTTGTATATAAAGTCTGAACTGAATATCTATAATGTGTTTTTAGTCTGTGCTGTGAGAAATATAGAGGTAAGCTTAACATAATTTTGTATAATTCATATGTTAATAAAAATTATCCTATTAGTAGCGGTAAAAGCATGTCATATGTTGGCGTCAAATTTGATAATGATGACAGTCGCGTTGCTTTAGTACATGAAAAATGGCACCACGAAAAATCGAAGTATGGTGGCCACCATATAAGAATCAGGAAATGTTCAATAAATGTTTGAAAAAAGGCGAAATCCCAAATGAACCTTGACAAACCTTTGAAATCAAAAGATCTTCTTTCAAAGAAGGCGAGTAAAACTATTTTTGACAGTTTATACGGGTTTCTTGTCAAGTTAACAGTTTTGTAGACTTGTGTTTATGTGCTGATTGTGACAATCATTTCTAGACATTCTTAAGAAAGCAAATCTAAAATTGAGAAAAGCCAAAGTTAGGTCAGATGTTCAAACTGAAGAAGAACTTCCTCTTGAACGAATGATCAAACCAAAAATATTGTTTGAGGATGACAGTGATAGCGGCGATAGTACTGATGAAAATATTTATAACAGTAATGAGATCTTTCCGCCACCTAACATAAAAAAATGTCTTCCATTGTAGTAAAAAAACCTGTCTTTGGAGAACAAAAGTGTATGTTTTTTAATAAGTTTGTTTATTTTACATAATCTATCATATTAATATAATTATTTCAGATTCTCGAAAGACACTCTCCCAACATAATGATCCATCAGAAAATATTTATTTGAATGAGTCTATCAACAAAAGTTCCCAAAGTTTACATTTTACGAAGGAATCTGAAAATCATTGTTCTGAGATAACTCCACCAAAGTTGACCCATAGTTCGCGGAAACCTTATAATATGACACCTGATAAAGAAGAATCATTTGAGATTGTGTTGCAGAGCTCAAACAAAACTCGAAGTATATTTTATGAAAAAAAATTTAGTTAGTAACATTTTTAATCTAAAATGTTTATTGTTATCATAATATTTTTCAGTTCATGATTCAGCACACAGCAGTATCCTCAAATTTTCTTATGCGACCCTTAGAGATGAACCTTTTGAGAATAGGTTATTCCTGCTCAACTCTCTCTCAAGTTCTCTTTTGAATAACTCTAATAGAAATGATTCACATGAAAAGAAATGTAGTGAGTTGATTTTTTAATCTAAAATATTTATTATCATGTAAATAATTTTTAGCAACGGAAAAATTGGTGAAGTTTCTTCAAGAAGTGAAACGCAATTCAGAAGAAATATTATACTTGCTTATTAGACAAGGAAGAAATGTCGAGGGCTTAAGACTGAATTTGATGCCAGACATACCGTTTTTTTCCCAATCCAAACATTGAGAGAATTACCTATTTTGGAGAAATATTTGAACGATCCAAAAAATTTTAAGGTTTTGATAACTTTTTTCATTAATTGATATTATAAACACAAAAAGCAAGATAATTATTTTATAAGAATAAACTCGACACAAAATATAATTGATATTCATTATATGAATATTACAGCTGTAATCTTACAAAATAAGAGACATTTTGTTTTTGAGATTATTAATTTAATATACAGTAGGTGTATGAAATGGCGTCATTTATTTCTATACAGTAAACTTCTGAAAACTGTGAGATTATTCTCTAATTTTTATGCCCTTTTTATTATAAAAAATTTTCGTTTCAAATTTAACAAATGTCTAATTTTATAGTTGTTTTGTTACAGATTTCGCACTATTCATTAGAAGGCTGAAAGGATGAAGGAAGTAAAACAACAACAATATTAAGATGTTTATTTTCTGAGACATTGGCGTCAAAGTTCAGCTTCAAAGGAACAAAGGAACGATAATAGAGCGTTTGAAGGTTCAAAATTTCATGAACTTGTAATAGGTAAATATACCGAACATTTCAATTTTCCTCAAAATAATATTTATTTCAATTAAGATGCAGTTTTGTTTACATGCATGAATGTAACTCAAGTTCAAATTGACAATGTTGTGAAAGATTAGCTGAAAAATGCGCCTAAAGTGGCAAGAAGACGTTCAAAGGCTAATTAAGATTTTCATTTTTTGTTTGTCTTAAAATCAAAAATTGAATATGCCTGAAACTAACTTGAAAAAAATTATTTCAAAGAGACAACAATACCGGCGAATTAAAAAGGAAGTTGAACATTTTTTTGTTAACAATTCTGAAACAAATATTATGAATAGTAGTGTCGCAAGTTGCCAAAATATTTGCCAAACTATAATTTAGACTTTGATTGTTCTTTCCCTCATGAGTCTGATAACTTTAACAATTGTTCTTAGATTTATCTGATTATTCTGATCATAACTCATCTTCAACTAGTGATAATGATAACGATGATAGCGATAATAATGGTGAGAGTAGTTGTAATTCATTTGATTCAAAATCGCAGTTACGTATTTGGACAGCTTCTTGTCGTGTCAATCATGCAACCGTAAATAAATTACTGCATATTTTGTGGGATTATCATCCAGAACTTTCTTTGGATAGTCGTACATTAATGTCGACTCCTAAGAATTTTGAAACGGTTAAATTAATGAACGGAGAATACCTTCATTTGGATTTAGAACGAGCAATACAGCAATTTCTCAAACAAAATCCTAATTTTATCGAAGAAAAAATACAGGTTAGTTTTAACATGGACGGATTGCCTTTATCCAAGAGCAGTACCGTAGAATGTTCGCCTATATTAGGTTTCATTAAAAATGAAAATTGTAATATAAATCCTTCTGTTATTGGAATATATTGTGGTTCATCTAAGCCTAAACCATTAGAACTATATTTGGAACAGTTTGTTGCAGAGTGTAAACGTATGCAAACGAGATTTGATTTTAATAATACAAAATTCTGGATGAAAATTTATAGCTTTATATGTGATGCTCCCGCTAAAGCTTTGGTCAAATCTATTAAATCTATCTGTGGATATTCTTCTTGTGACAAGTGTGAAGTTTCTGGTGAATATGTAAAAAATCGAGTTGTTTTGAATGATCTTCCTTCAAAAAAGAGGACTGATCAATCTTTCAGAGCTTTAGCAGATGATGATCATCGTACCGAAATAACTACAATAATTGAATAAGAAATTGATGTGGTTAACACTATTCCATGTGACTATATGCATAACGTTTGCTTAGGAATTATTCGAAAATTACTCAACTATTGGGTAAGTGGAAATAATTTTTCAGTAAAGTTATCTAGTAGCAAGTTAAATTTGATATCGAAAAACTTAATTGAATTGCCATTTATTCCAATTGAAATAAATAGAAAACTTCGATCGCTTTCCGATTTAACCCGAGATACCTAAAGCTACTGAATAATATAGACACTTTTCTTTTATCATACATCGGCATTGTTGTCTTAACAAAAATTGTTAGTGATCTGTTTATAAGCATTATCTTTTACTACATGATGCTGTACATTTTTGATGTTGGTCGAAGATGAAAGTGACTGTCAGTTAGCAACGAAGTTTATTGAAACTTTTATTGTATATGGCGTTCAAATTTACGGTTCAGAGTTTCCGATATACAATATCCATATGGCAAGTCATTTATGTGATGATGTTCTTCGTTTTGGAAAGCTGGATAACTTTTCAGCTTTTCCTTTCGAAAATCATTTAATTATGATTAAAAATTTAATTCGGTCTAGTAAAAGTCCAATTCAACAGATTTGCAGAAGATTATCGGAATTTGATGAAGCATTGTTGGCAAACATTTTGAAATCACGAATAATAGAACAGGAACAAGTTATATGAAACATGATGAAGGACCATGTATAAACCATAATTTACTGTTCAGTCAATTTAAAAAAATACAATAAGATTGTTTAGTATTAACCATTTTTATGTACAGTAGAACTAATTGTTATTTTTTACTAATAATTTTGTAGTACGCGTCGAAAATATCTTACAACAAGACACCAGTAAAGAGATAACTTAATAGGTAAAAAATTTCAAATGAAACCAGATAACTACTTTTATAAATATCCTATCGATTCACGACGTCTCAAAATATGTACTGTATCTGATCTAATTTTAGAAAATGAATCATGGCCTCTTTCATGTATTGAAGGCAAAACCATGCTACTACCACAACAAAATTGTGTATTTGTTTGTATACCTTTATTGCATACCAGGCAGAGTTAAACTGTACAGCCTTTTGTCCATTTGTATTTATCTATGTGCATTAACATTTCAACCAACATCTCGTTTATTGTGTGAAATAATGATATGTTTTGATAAGGTATTAATATTTTAGTTTGATAAGCGACTCAAATAAGCAGAGAGGTGACTGTATAGCCTTTTGTCCATTTATATATTTATATCTATGCGCGTTAACACAATTGATGTTTCGTCTTGTATTTAAAATAATTTTGTTTGATAGTGACTATGAAATAAGGGAAATTTACTGTATAACCTTTTTCATTCATGTATATTTATCTATGCGCGTTAACACTCCCAACTAATGTTTCGTTTTGTGTGTAAAATAATTTCTTGTATGATATTTTATATAATTTTTTATTTTTTGTAGTGTACATACCTACTTATAATAAATATTCGGACATATTAACTTGTTTTTATATTTGATGTACCCTATAAATTTATGATTAAAACCCGTGAATACTACGTTTAAGCGAAGTTAAAAAGCACGTGGAAACTACGGTTTTCAGTAACAAGACATTTACGTGTCTACGTGGATACCCTGTGACATAT
Source organism: Endomychus coccineus (assembly GCA_958510875.1). Classification (NCBI taxonomy): domain Eukaryota; kingdom Metazoa; phylum Arthropoda; class Insecta; order Coleoptera; family Endomychidae; genus Endomychus; species Endomychus coccineus. The sequence continues at coordinate 182,259,407 of OY294067.1, read as the reverse complement.
TTACGAAAAATTTACTTGTTATTTACGTTGACTGGAACGTGATACAATACTAGATTTCAACGTATTTTCACGTATAGTTGCTAGCTGGGTAATAGCTCACCTATAGTTGTTCGTATTCTTCATATATACAGTGTTGCTCCACTTTGGCCAGCTTCGAGCAATGAATATGCTTCAGCTTGATAAAATTCATTAAACAGATTATTTGTGACATATAATCTTTGTGAGAATATAATCCATTATACATATTTGGCGAATCGATCAATATGACCCACCTTTCAGATGTCATTATGATAAAGTCTATTTGAACTCATTATTGAAAATTTAATATTTTCCTAAACAAAATTAGCTCAATAATTCATAGTTTTTTGATGTAATGGTTCGTTAGAATCCCTATTTGACCTTCGCCACAGTATTTATAATGTGGGGTCATAACTGGATCTTCACAAAATGGCAGTAAATGTAATATCAAAAAATTATGTACGATGTACATCACTATAGGGTTATGTCTACTATGATTGACTGAGCTAAGTAATTCATAGGCATTACTATTGGTATTTATTAGAACCACGAGTAACTGCCGCTGGTGCCTCTGATTAATATTATGAACCAGAAATTGGGGTTAAGGCGTTTGATTTGAATTAAAACATATTTCATCACGTCTATTATTTGAATATGTCCAGTTTACTAATAAGAAGGTTACATTAATAAGATTAAACAACAATAGGTACTTACCTTATAAGAACAAATAAAGCTACACAGGCCACTTGAACGATTTAAGTCCAGTACACGCACAACCCAGGCTGAAGCTAACGCCAATGCGTGTACTTAGGGTAACGTGTGGGATACGGATTGAACCGACCGGCATTTCGCAATTGGCCATGTCACAACTCTCTAGCTAGTGAAGTGGGGTCACTATTTCTATGCATTTGACACGTCTAGTGTAAGCCTAGAACATTCGACACTAAAAAAATTCAAATATAATTATGTAGTATAAGTAATGAACATTAAAATGTAGAGCAACTCAACTAGAGTAGTTTAGAGTCTCTAAATTAATCACCCAATACACTAGCTGTTTTACACAGACCAAATTTTTGGCTGTGCACTCACAAACATTATGAGGTTTCACCTCGTGTAGTCAAAATGTTAAAAAAAAAATTATGAATGACTAAGTAGTTGAGTAGGTTATGTAGAACAACAAACTGATAAACCGCCGTATCATGTTGGATATTTCGTTTATTATTGTTTTCAATATGTACTTGTCATAATATTATATATCAGATAACGTACGTACATACATCTTTATGAATTCCATAAATTTTGATCTGAGTAACAGATTGGTAAATGATTAAATGAAAGAACAATTACTTCGTTTGTAATTTTGTTTCTATTTGATAATGGAACTTCGGTGTTGAAACTATAGCACTTACCGTTTTCATTATTAAAAGTAGTATAAAAGCATAGTAATTGTTCTTTCATTCAATAATAATAATAAATTGACATAAAGTAACGACTTCTACCATCTATTTATACATATACATCTTATTAATTTTGTAATATATGTCTTCAGATGCGGAATCAAGTAGTTTGTGATCAATAAATCAACAAAATCAATATATTCAACACAATTATCCTTGAAAATCTTATGCAATATCTACTACTACGTGTTTCTATGGGTATATTTTGAACTTTAAGATGTAGGTAACGTTAACGTTTCTACTGACGAACTATCTCACGAGTAAACGTACACAGTTTCTCATAAATTTGTTGAATTCAAATTATTTTGCACAGTTTTCGTATCAACACAGGAACAAATTATCAGGAGAATTTATTGTAATATTTTACTATGGATCGTAATAGTCTTACGAACCTAAAGATAATGCACACGTAGGTATATATAATACTCCCGAAAACCAAGGTCCTCTCTCAATATATTGTAAGATAAGTAGGTATACCTACCTGATGAAATTAATCAATAAACTTACATGTCACCCCAAGTGAGCCACATTGATCTTAAGTTATATATAGTACACTTATCTCCTATAAACTAGATGGGCAACTGAAAATGAATCTGAATTAATGTCGGGTTCTTAAGAACAACCGAGCAATTTAAACAAGATAACAACCTATTGTAAGTTTGATTTTCACCAATTTAATATTTGGTAACCTATGATGTAGGTACGTATGTTAGTTTCGCTAAAACTGTAGCTTCTCCAAATATGTAGCTTTACGAAATAAATCAATTAATAATGACACAAAGTTCAATCCTAGAATGGAAATTACCCGTTTCACTGGTATCATCCTGCCTATATTCTAGGAAAATCTGTATTCAATATTTCATTGTCGAACTATATTCAATGATTATATTAATTAAATTGCCACCCTACATGCAAGACTTGCATAAGTATTAGCAGGTACCATAGAATCAAATTGTTGCATGGAAATCATTAAATTACATAGACTAAAAAGCAGCAGCGTATTTGTAGAGTTGTACATGTACAGCATGAAAGTTCGTTTCACTTGGTGTGACTGACATGATAGCACTAGCTTTACACTGTACACTCTTGTGAGACCTGAGAATAATATAACACAACTGGTGGGGCGTGAAATGCTGGTTTTGCCCTATTGGTCATATCGAAGACATTAGCGCATCGCGTGGGTCGGACCACGCTGTTGCAACCTAAAGGCGGGGCAAATACAGCATCCCCGCCGGTGACATACAAGACCTTTAGATGCATTGCACCGACGGGAAAGTGCACGGTCTGTGACCCTATCGGTGGAATTGAGAACTAGATAAAAATTCTGAGATATTCAGTGCTGTGCAGTGTGGCAGTGTGGCAACTTATTATAACAAATGAGTGATTCGATAACACTTCGACAGTGGATTATGGGCGGGCACTGAGCACAGGTAGGTAGGTGTTTAGTTTATTCAGTTGTTTGCATATTTGCTAAAGCTAACAAATTGTACTTATTATGAGATCATCGGCTAATCCCCGAAATATAATTAGTACCTATGAGTGTTTGCTTACTTTTATCCTGACAACAAAATTAAATTTTGACATGTCCACTTTTGGAAATTCACCATCATCAATGCAAGTAGGTAGGTACACCTACATTTTCAAATATAAATTATTAGTAAACCGGTATAGGATAGGTATCTAGGTAACGTAACGAGGGAGAATTCAATTACATATTCTGAATTGCTGAATATGAGCACTTAGATATATCTACCTACCTATTGTAAAATAAATATGGAACTTAGGTACTTGGATGCGATGCTACTAGAATGATATGAAAATATGAAGACATGTTCTTACATAGAAATATAAAATAGTTTAAATACAGTTTTGTAACCGCCAAAATTTCAAGGAAGGGTCAGGGACGGACCGATAATAGTTCAGCCACATTTTCAGTCTCGCAGGTTAGGTTATTTCATACCTCTCAAATAAACTACTTCTCGAAGATGAAGTGATCTTTCATTTCATCACTATCTAGGTTAGGTACTTAAGAATTTTTCCAATCGCAAACGAAAATATAGGTAACTCTAAAAGATAATCATTGTTTGTGTACACCCTAGTCTTGTTTATTGTTGCAAAAGTTTGGCTAATATCAATACATATGTTCTATATTTCTTATGCGCAGGTATTTATTTGTGTGGAATCAAGACTTTTAGTTAATGGTCATATAGAATAAAAATTGACATCTGTTCTTAGGTAGAAAAGATTCTGAATAGTTAGTTGGAAATTCATTCCATCAAACTTAAATAACATAACTATTAAGAGTTTGATTTTCACGTATTCATAATACAGTTAAGTTATTCCAATAAATTAGCGGAAATCAAACTTAATAGCTAGGTAAAGTAATTTTATTTATTTTTAGAGAACATTTTGTTGATATGTTCGTTTTGTTCAGTGGAGTGTTACCAATTTTTCGCAGTTTCCAGAGTTTCGAGATTAGCTGTGTTCTTTATTCTCGCAAACCTCCATACCTAAAAAAAATGTTTCTGACATATTTGGAATTTTAATGAGACCTTAATAGATAGGGGTTATAAAACTCTTCAAACCTCCTTCATATGATGCTCATTCACTTTTTGTCATTCCGGAAGGAGGTTTTTCCATTTTTAATATATTACAGATACAAAAGCTTCTTATTTCATATTCTTGGGGTAGATTTATTATCTTTTTTCCGAACTACTTACATGAAATTGAATCTTCCTCTGACATAGGGGGGTCATGTTCGGAAACCTGATAAAAATTAAAGTTCTAAAATGTTTTGGGGAGGTGACCATCACACACACACACACGCAGACAAATATATATACATGCGCACACGCGCAGACTATCACATACAACAAGCATGCACACACGCACACGAACACGAACAGGAACACGAACACACATACAACACACCGATGTATGTCCAACAATTAGATTACCAACAATCTGAAGGCTTCTGGACTTAGAGTTGAAAGTTGAGTAGCGAAAAAACTGTAAGGTTTCTCTTGGCATACACAGTAAAATATTTAGAGTGAAAATTTCACAATGTCTTTAGTGTGAAATATTCACTCTGCATCTAGAGTAAATTGTAATGGTAACTTTACTCTAACGTTAGTGTTAAATAGTCGCTTTAGTTAGAGTACCTACCTATCTTTTACATTACAGCAGATGAGATGCAACATAACCCAGAGTTGGAAACAAATATACACTGAGAAACCTCAAATTGTGTGAATTAACAAATGTAAGTGTATCCAAATTACTATTTTAGTGTAATATTTACACTGACATTGGTAAAAAAATATCGTTTTCAGTGTATGTTAACTCTACCTATTGTTGGATTTACACTGATTTTGGTAAACAAAATACTGTTTTTAGTATACGTTAACTCTAGCTCTGCGCTACCTAGTGTTGTGTAAATAAAGAATACACTACTCGCGAATACAAAATGTTTATTTAAATATAAATTTATGGCATAATAGGTACAACTGAGCAATTCCGATGAATTGACCAAGATTTAAATCTAAATACTATCGAATATATGATACATAAATATTAAACAGTATTTTAAAAATAATATAAAAGTCAGAAGTTTGTATGACCTTGTATAATAGCTAATCTAATTGTTCGTATTCTTCATATATACAGTGTTGCTCCACTTTGGCCACCTTCGCATAGGTATACTGCAGCTTAATAAAATTCATCATATAGGTTACCTGTAACATATTATCTTTGTGAGAGTAGAATTCATTATACATATTTGACGAATCGATCAATATGACCCACGCTTCAGATCGTTCAGATCGATTCGTTAGAATCCCTATTTGACCTTCGCCACAGTATTTGCAATGTGGGGTCACAACTGAACCTTCACAAAATGGCAGTAAATGTAATATCAAAAAATAATGTACGATGTACCTCACTATTAGGTTATGTCTACTATGACTGACTGATCTCAGTAATTTAAAGGCATTACTATTAGTATTTATTGGAACTAGGTGTACGAGTAACTTTCCAGTCGGTGGTGTCTATGATTAATATTATGAACCAGAAATTGGGGTTAAGGCGTTTGATTTGAACTAAAACACATTTCATCACCTCTATTATTCGACTATGTCTAGTTTACTACTAAGTAGATTATATTAAGAAGATTAAACAACAACACTTACCTTATAAGAACAAATAAAGCTACACATGTCACGATTTAAGTCCAGTAAGCACACAACACAGGTTGAAGCTTGAAGGAAGAATAAAAACCGCTAACGTAAAACCAATGCGGTACTCAGGGTAACGTGTTGGATGCGGATTGAACCGAACGGCATTTCGCAATTGACAGTGTCAGATCACTCTAGTAAGTGTAATATTTCTATGCATTTGACACTCCTAGTGTAAACCTAGAACATTCGACACTAAAAAGATTCAAATGTAATTTTGTAGTGTGAGTAATGAACATTAAAATAGTAGAACAACTCAACTAGAGTAGTTTAGCTTGGATAGTAGAATTCCGCGGACAGCTAATCTTGGAAAATCTTGTCTTCCGAATGGATTCCGCGTCACAATAGCTCGACTTGATGCCGACGTTTCGCCAACCATTACAGGTGGCATCTTCAGGGCAGGCTTGAGGCTTGATCTGCCCTGAAGATGCCACCTGTAATGGTTGGCGAAACGTCGGCATCAAGTCGAGCTATTGTAACGCGGAATCCATCCGGAAGACAAGATTTTTCTAGAGTAGTTTAGTGTAAACAGCATCGCTCACCAATTCTAGTGTTACAAAAAATAGTCATTTAACACTTAAAATTCACTCTAAATTTTTCACACATTACACTAGCTGTTTTACACGGACCAAATTTTTCACTGTGTAACATTTAGTTGAATTGCCATACCTAACCATTCTCGGACGAAAGTAGATATATTTAATCAAAATATCAAACCAGAAAAAATGAGCTAGAAATTATGCTTCATGAAAAAAGCAATACCTAATGATTCAACATTATAGGTATTCATAAAATTCATAATCAATAATTTATAGGACGCTGATCTGATTCTTACAAATTTCCCCAACATCACAGTTAATCAGATTCACACTTTTAAATCAAGAATAATTGAAACAACTATTCATCCACTGTTTAATGCTTCTGGTCAAAACACGGGTTTGAGGAAATGGGAAATATACTGTAATAGAATTACCCCATTCGATATTTCTACTAACGGAATCTGTCATACAGGGTGTCATTTGCTGATAGAATGTAATAAAACGAACCATCTATTGTCCTTTTGAACCTATCGTAGAATGCTTATTCCAAGTAATAGTGATGTAATATGCATGAGGGATCTTTATTGTGGCTTGGAACAACTCTCCTGGAGAAATCTTGACTAATTATTTGATTACATTGACCTAATCTACCATATACAAATACATCATAACATAATCAAACAAAGGGGAATGCGAAGAGATGGAATTATATTTTGTTACAATTACTATAAACCTAAAAGTTCGGATTCTAAACGGATTGTCGCCTAATTTGGGAAAATGCAGATTAGAAGGTCGAACTATTACGTTTTCAGAACAATTCAATCAGATAAAAAGGGAAAAAATAATCAGCTTACCTACAATTTACCTACATATTTATATTGTGAATAGTAGTAACTGCAAAAATATATAAAATGCGTACCTAAAAATGGGATTTAAATATAGGTACTATCGATTTAATAAATATCAATAAAAATAATAAAAGCTCTAATCTATTCATACAGCATTAACTTCCCTCACTCGTAGGAACAGAAAATATTTAACAAATTATTAGAAACCGATAAAGACGTGGAAAGACGGCTGAATATATATATTCTATGCCATTACATTGTATAATCCATTTGAATCGATATTGGAACCTTAATTGTAACAACGAAATAATAAATAAAAATACTTTGTTATACTATCACTGATATTTAATATAGTCGTTACTTTAGTTTCAACACTAAACGTGTTATCTTCAGACGAAAACGAAGGTCTGAAGATGACACGTTTAGTGTTGAAACTGTAGTAACGACTATATTAAATATCAGTGATAGTATAACAAAGTAGTTTTATTTATTATTTCGTTAAAATAATAAACTATCACAAAGTAACGGCTTCCACAATTGAATACTTAATTGTATTATTTTTATAATATTATACGAATAAATTACCAACTACTAAAGTTACCTCCCTTTGTTAGCACAATTTCTCGCTTTCGGACTCTTATGCAGGTTGAAAATATATAATTGTGATATAATATTTCCCACTCATTTGTCGGGGGGGAAGCTAGGAACATGGAAAGACGTCAGATTATAATACATGTCATTGGAACTTTTTCGAATTGACAACATAATAATGTGTTTCAAAAGTTTATGTTTTTCCATATTTATAGTTAGCGGGGAAATATGTTGGAAGGCAATCTTGATCCTTTGTTCATACTACCTCGTTATCTGTTCTCCATGATGAACACAGTTATTTCAAAACTTAGGTGATATAACCTGCTTGAAATTTCATTTTTTGTAGAGGAGTACATAGTGGATCATGAATAGGAGTACTCACTGCGTACACTTAAGGTGCGTATATATATATATGCGAACCGAACCGTTCGCGAACCGCTTATGAACCAGATGTTCCCATGGTTTAGACGTGTTTTCGAGCGTCGAACGAACGACTAGTGAACCGCTCACAACGATCCATTTCTTGTCGGTTTTTCTGACGAACACACAGGCGTTTTCAGTTCATAGTTGGACGGCAACGTGTCTGGTTCTTTGTAATCAGCTCCCGAACCTAAAGGCAATCACTCTTGACAGTACTTATTTAATGACAGCATTCCGGTTCTTATAAATTATTTCAATGGAACTGATTGAGAAATGTTCTGGTTGAGTATAAATAAATTTGAAGTTTCTTTGCGTAATTGGCCACAATGTGGTGTAGGTACATTAAGAGATATGGAATTAAATTTTCTGAATGATGAAGATAACTTAAATAATTTAACATGACTAATACAGCGTGTTTAACAATTACACCACTTTGGTTCCGTTAGAGTATTTTTGTAAATATAAACCTTCGAAAGGATAGTAGATCACTTATGAATACAATGATCGAAGAAGTGTAATTGGTAAGCATGCTGGACTAGAAATCCAGAAATGTGGGTTCGAATCCATCCTATGGATCAATGGTTTACGTTCAGTTTTCTTTATAATCTAATGTTAGATAATCTAAGTTGTCTTCATAATTCTGAAAATTTAATTCTTTATCTCGTAATGTATTTACACGAAATTGTGGCCAATTAGGCGAATAATCTTCAAACTTGTAGAACATTTCACTATCAGCTATATTGAAATATATGAGAACAAGGATGCTGTCTCTGAATGAGTACTGTAAGAGTAATTGCCAACCATGGTACTAGTCATAGCTACACACCTAAATTCGAAACGATTGAGCTTCAGATGAAAGTGCGTGAATAGTTAATCTATAGCGGAGCATTGAATCGAATTGTATTCATCAATGATCTTCTATTCTTTCAGAGGCTTATATTTACAAAAATATAAGACTCTGACATAACCAAAGTGGTCTTATTGGTGAACACGATGGACTAAACATCCAGGATTGTGCATTCTTTATACAGGTTGGTGTGGAACGCCGTTGTTGCCTCTACTTTTGCCCAAACTAGTAATTAATAGAGCCGCACCTATATGGCAAAATATTCTTCATATGTAGATATGATGACAGAATGACGTTAAAATCGCACCGGTGTCAGAACAAGGACTATAATTTGAGGTTCGTTGTTTTCCCATGAATCGTTGGAAGTTCGTTGTAATGATGTTTCAATAAACTGCTCACATGCGGTTAAGCGGCTCGCATATCTATTCCAACCTTTATACATGTCACATGATAACAGAGTATCTAATATCTATATTTGAAGTTTTTCAGTCTGTGACAATGAGCCGATGTGAAACAAGTGAAATGAGGCTGGCATTTACACGAGGAATATTTTGAGAAACCCAGCTAAAAATTGCTGGGGTAATGAGAATACATGAAGCTACTCTGAGAAAACGTTCAAAATGTGTTAATATTCCACGGTCATTAGGAGGGCGATTCAATATTGATATTTCTACGGATATAGAACAGAATTAGCTCGACGGGTACATGCTTTATGGTATTACCAAGAAGAACTTAAAAATGTCATCTTTTGATTTTGCTGAATGTCAGTGCTGAACACAGTTTCGATGAAGGTAAAAACTGGCAGGTTTGTTTCGGGTAGAATGTTTTATCGACGACACAACAGAATTGAGGGAAAAGTAGCAAGTGCAGATGAGAGATAACAAGGAACAGTTGTATGCTGTATGGGTGCCATAACTACTCCAGCATTGATACTTTCCAGAGGAGAATTAAGGATGAGCTCTCCCCAAATGCACCAGCAAGGACATAGAAACGATCTCCGAATTTAGTTTCATCAACACAGATTGATTTGGTCAGTGGATAGAGTATTCAAGAAATACATCAATCTCAGCGCCGATAATTCTGTACTCCTGATCGTAGACAACCACAGTTCTCAGCAGGACTAACAAGCTATCCTCTTTTGCAGAGATTTGCAGACATTGATTTATTTGTCTCTACCGAGTACCGCGTCATGCAAGTTAGAGAACTCCGCCCTTAGACATTCGTTTCTTTGAACTTTAAAATCTGCGTATGGTAGAGAATGCGACAAACGGATAGATAACGCTATTGCTATTCAGTAATTCAAGAACTCATTCAAGACTGAAATATAGCCTTATAAGCCTGATGCTGATTTTACCTCATGTTTAGAATTAGATGCATCATCAAATGCCAGTACAACCGTTGCTGTGCAATGGAGCATGTTAAATAAATATATATGAAGTTTAATAAGTGTAATCTTGTTTTAAACTTTCCTCTAAAATGTCACTGATTTACACAAAGTCGAAGCCAATTTCTTCAAATATAGGAATGATTCCTTAGTTGAGCTATTATTTCACATACTAAAACCAAAATGCTCAAAAATAATAGCGAAATTCTTAAAAATCAAAGATAATCACATTATTCTCAATAGTGAGTACTTGAATAATACTTATCTTCAATTCGAAGAAACTTTTTGTTTGGAAGGGTTAAAGTCTCTTGATATCGGACACTGTGAATGTGAAACATACTGAAAATCAAATCTAAATTGAAAAATATTCTGGCAACACAAATCTACAGTACATATCTAGAATTAGGAACTAAAAAATTTTGGGAGAAACTTCAACAAAATGAAGAATATAAGTATTGAGAAAATTGATGCATTAGAAAACAAAGACAAAAGAAACCTCTTAGTTGATAATAATTGGCTAATCAATTTATCTCAAACCAACATTCCAGACAATATAATACAAACTTCAGCCGTAGGTGAGAAATTCAGCAATACTCTATATAACGAAAAAAAAATACCTATTATTGATATAATTTCATCAACTGAAGCTGTAATTGCAAAAAAAAAAACACTCATCTAGCAAAGGGAATAAGATCAAAATGTATCAACACAATAACTAATCTCAAACAAAAAGTTGAAAATGATCAATTTAACAATAAGAACAACAAATCAATATGAAATTTCAAAGACACCCAACAATTCATCAAATCTAACTCACAAATTACTATCTTAAAAGCAGATAAAGGAAATAAGACTGTTATCATGGATACAAATGAATATGAAGATGAAACGTCTGAATAAAAAATATTTATCGAACTACAAATAATAACTTAGTAAAAACTTGGTTCGAAAAGAAATATATTTCAAAATACATTCATAGACAATTAACTTAACATAATGCTCATCCTCTAAACTCATACTACTATACCAATGCGACCTTGTGGTATGTAGCATTTAATCTCCTTTTCATGAAATGGATAAATACTTATCCAACATTTAAAATAGCATAGCTTACAAAAACGACTTTCACATCAAAGATTCTTGGGTTTTCAAAGAATTCATTGACGAAATTACAATATCAAGAAATATATCTTAGTATCATTAGATGTCACATCTTTATATACAAATATCCTCCTACAATTAGCTACACAAGTTACTCAAAATAAATGTGACGAAATAAAACTATACACAAATTTACCTATGGATCAATTCTTAACAGCTATATAATATACATTTATAGCTAATTTTTTACAATATAAAGATGATTGTGATGAACAACAAGACGGTTGTGTAATTGATTCTCCAATTCCAGATTCTCCAGATTCAAGTCGGATGTTAGACTATTGCTTATGATGTGAGGAGGGGTCGCGCTCTGCACATTGGGGATCTGTTCTTGTACTGTGATTGTGTAGTTTGTAGTTTAGTGTAGATGATTTTTTATTGTGATAAGTTAGGTTACCTTTATAAACTTTTATATACAAATGTACATGGTAATTGAACCGTTAATAAATCGTATATATATATATATAATATAAGTAACATACCCCATCAGATAGTCATGGGATTCCTTGGAGAAAAAGTAAAATCTCGATTAAGTTATAATATGAACTTCTTCAAATGATATGTTGATGATTGTATCGCTGCCATCCCTATAGCTCATGTGATGAATTTTTGAGTTCCTTCAATTCTTCTCACAATTGAAACACACCCACGCACCCACGCACTTACACACGCACGCACGCATGTTTTGATAGAATTCCGATAAGTTCCTTTTATTTGAATTTGGGAATTTTCATTATATAATCTCCAGTTAATGCTGAAATATCTTTTTGTTCGTTACATTGACTATTAATATTTAATTGTTTCTTTGAGGAATATTGCGAGCCATTGGTCGGTATCCACTTTTATCCTAAGGTGATTGCTAACTTTCTTTTGTGATTAATTGGATATTCTTGTAATATTTGATTCTGGTCATTTAAGTCAAAAATGTCTCTATTTTTTGCATGCCCCAAAGTTCATTCAAAAGGCGTGAAATTTGTATTAGAATGTATACCTACTATTATTGTATGCTATGATTGCATACTTTATTGAAGATTGGATGGTAGTTTGTGTGAATTCTTGTTTCATAAGTCTTATGTGTTCAAGTAGTGTAGAGTGGGAACGTTCTACAATAACATTAGATGCCGGATTTCTCGGTGTTGTAAAATGTGGTTTAATTTTATGTAATTGTAATAATTGTTTGACAGTTTCATTATTGAATTCGTTATCAGTCGTAACGGTTTCGGGGGTTCCGCAAAATTGGAAATAAGTTATCAAAGCGTCAGTCATATCAATAGAGCGTTTTGTGGTTATTGGTATAGCTTGTCCTAACTTACTGAAGGCAATAGTCAAATATACATGATTTTATACAGAGAATACTCGTATATCTATGTGAATTACTTGAAAAGGCTTACTGGGTGTTTCAGTCAAAGTAATAGAAATTTTAGGTGGGTCTCTGTCGTACTTTGCGCATCTACACTTTTCGCATTCGTTCATATAATTAGTTACATGTTCTTTAATGTTAGGCATAGAATATTCATTTGATAGTTGTTTTATAGTTTCGTTAATTCCTCTATGATTAGGTTTCCCTCCTTGATATTCTTGAATTATTCCATATATAATCTTCTCGAAGAATTATAGGTATTCTATGTTGATTGTAAAATTAATTATTGTTGGACCTTCATTGTTAAATAATTCAGTGTATACAAAAGTAAAGTGTTCGTACATTTAATCTTTGCCGAAATTGAAATAGCATGTTTGTGCAGGGGTCGTATATTCTTTCAAAAAATTTGTTATTCCATGTTCATTTTTATGTGCTGAAATATGTACAACATATTTACGTTGTTTGTCATAATTGATTTTCTTTACTGGTCTTGAATAGCCTGTTACTATCATTATGTACGGTGACTGGCATAGGCTCCAATTCGCAGTCCTGGTAGATGTAAAACTGCTCGATATAACCTTCAAACCCCAACTCCAGGATGAATGTAGTATTCCGATTGAGAGTTCAGGTTCAAAAGTTCAAGTTCACCAAGTTCAATCCAAATAAAGGAGTCAGGAAAGTTTCTCAGACTACCAAGGATAATCTCAGGTAGTACAATCAGGGAAAATAATAGTGTGATCAAGAAAAGAGAGGGTAATGAATTAAGGCTAAAATCCAAAGCCAAAAAAAGAGAACCGAAGTCAAAAAAACATAGAATAAGAAAAATACAGCTATCAATAATCCATATACAAACGAAACTATATCCCAATGATAGATCCGATATAAAATCGAAGGATTAAACATTTAAATCCAGATGCAAATTCACTGCGTAATAACTTTTGACCGACACATACGAAAGATAGGGTGCCAGATAGGCCAGTACAAATAGTATTTGAACGACAAAAAAATTCGGTACAGCAATCTGACAGCGGGATATTGTAGAACAAGGTATTGTAAAAGAGGGAAAAATGAACCGAACCGACAGCTGCTATCCGGAGTGGAGTGGGGTGTGTTTTCAGGGGTTGAACACAGTTTCTCGTGATTTCTGGCTAAACCGTGCATTCTATCAAAAAAGTTAAATGTAAAAGCTGTAGGGTACAAAAAGATCCACAACTTTTTTATCTACCATTTTTACCCCAATCTACCGATTTTTCGGGTTTTAATTCTTTTCTTTGACAAATAGAACTTTATGAAGCTCAAACTTTGGCGAAAGATACCCCTATTTATTGCAAAAAGGCAGTAATTTTTTCGGAGGGAAGTATTTGGAGGTTGTCGTTAAATATAATTTAAGAAAAAAAAAACAAATATTTAACTGTGATTCCTCTTAAAAATACGCCTCCTACAGAGTTTTGTTTTGGCTCACTTACTCTTTGTTACGTCTACTTCCGATAAATGGTAAAAAAAGGTATACTGCAATGGAAAAAATGGCGGGAAGATTGAAAAAACCGAAAAATTGCTTTTTTCGTGGTAATTTGCATATTTATCGTTGAATAATTGTTATTAATTAATGAAATCATTTAAATTTAAATTTTTTTATGTTTATGGAAACTATAATATTATTTCTTTAATTATTGTATAGATCGAGTTTTGATATGATGTCATGCATGTCTAAGACAGCAAATTATATCTGCTATATGCGTATATTCGTAATCTCAGGATATGAATATGAGAAATTTGAGGAGCTGTTTTCGAAGCTAAAGACAGCATGCGAACGCTTTCTAAGCCAATGAGAGGTCGAGATGGCATATGCTACAGTCGTACCAACTCATGTTTAAATTGTTTTAATTCAGAAAATTGCTCAAATGCTGAACTTCCACAAATTTCCATACACGAAAGTGACTCGGAAGAAATGGAAACAGATCGATGTACTATAACTGAAACAGTACACAATGAAACTTTCGAAAACACTGGAGAATCGTTCAGTTTTGTTGAATTGGACGAAGAAGAAGTACAACGCTCTGCGAAGAAAGCAAGATTAGAGAAGAATACATCTATAGGAATGTATACTTTCCTCAATTTAGTTTTACAAGCATGTTCAAAATAATATAAAATTATTTTACCGCATTTATGAATTTCATGTTGTTAATATTTACTACCTAAAAACAGGAGGGATCTGCTTCAACTTTTCCACGATATATTATTTTTTATAGAATTTTTTTTTATATAAATACTTGCAATTTAAACTTGTTCAGTGCACCATGCAAATACTGTCTTATAATTGAGAACCACTCTACAAAACCCGTATATATCATTGTAGATCTACTACATTACCTATTGTATGATTATATTTTGTTTAGTAAACTAATTGATTTCGAGTAAAAAACTAAAATTGTTCTTGAATGCATGTTGGGAATGTGTATTTCTTATGTTTTGTTTGATAGTAAGAATTCCATGTATGACGATCGTAGAAGTCATATATTCGTATCCTGCGAATACGAAGATACAAATATAGCCGATATAATTTGCTGTCTTAGACATGCATGACATCATATCAAAACTTGATCTATACAATAACCAAAGAAATAATATTACAGTTTCCATAAACATATAAAAATTGAAATGATTTTATTAATTAATAACAATTATTCAACGATAAATATGCAAATTACCACGAAAACAGCGATTTTTCGATTTTTTCATATTTCCCGCCATTTTTCAGATTGCAGTATACCCTTTCTTACCGTTTATCAAAAGAAGATGTAACAAAGAGTAAGTGAGCCGAAATAGAACTCTGAAGGAGGCGTAGTTTTAAGAGGAACCGCAGTTAAAAATTTGCTTTTCTTTTGTTTTAATTAAATTTAACCTCTGGATATTTTCCTCTGGAAAAATTACAGCCTTTTTGCAATGAATAGAGGTATTTTTTGCCAAAGTTTGAGCTTCATAAAGTTTTATTTGTCAAAGAAAACCATTAAGAACCGAAAAATTGGTTTTCACATTTTGTCGAAAAATTTCGATGCCAGGGTAAAAATGGTAGGCACAAAAGTTGTAGATGTTTTTATTCCCTACAGCTTTTATATTTAACTTTTTTTGAAAAAATACACGGCTTAGCCAGAAATCATGAAAAACTTTTTCCAACCCTGTAACGAAGCGTCGTTACTAATTAATATTATTGCCCAAGTAAGTCACCTCTACCGAAATAAAGGAATCAAACTTTGTAACACTATGTGTATAAAAACACGACAGCAGAGTGTAGCTCCTGATAAGCGAGTCCGCGTTCCGACGACATTCTCAATGACATGACGTGTCAACTTCAGAGTATAAAAGGAGGCCGGTCTCCCATCTAAAAATGACTTGCGAGGAGACCACCGTAGCTGAAGCAGTAAACCCGAGATACCGAAAGTAGAGTTTTTCCATTTAATCCGATAAATGGAGAGTAAGTATATTCTCGACTTCGCTAACTAATAATTTTTCCGTAAAGATTCAATTGCCGAATTTACATTTCAATAATTCTAGAAAACAGTTCAGTGTTGACGATTGTTTTTCCTGAATATATTGGGAAACGCCGTACTGTTCATAATTAATTATTATTTTCCGTCACTATTTGAACCTGAATTTACATTTCAATTATTCTAGAAAACAGTCCAGTGTTGACGATTGTTTTTCCTGAATATATTGGGAAACGCCGTACTGTTCATAATTAATTATTATTTTCCGTCACTATTTGAATCTGAGTTTATTTCAATAATTCTAGAAAACAGTCAAGTGTTGACGATTGTTTTCCTGAATAGATAGGGAAGCGCCGTGCTGTTCATAATTAGTTATTATTTTCCGTCACTATTTGAATCTAAGTTTATTTCAATAATTCTAGAAAACAGTCAAGTGTTGACGATTGTTTTTCCTGAATATATTGAGAAGAGCTGTTCCGTTCATGATTTAATAATATTTTCCGTGAAGAATCAATTTTTGTTTTAATTTTCAATCAAATTCTACGAGACGATTCAGTGTTGACAGTCGTTTCATATGAATGCAATGATGAATACCAGTTTAGTTAACAATTAAGAATTTCCGTAAAGAGATTGAGTTTCATTTCAAGTTAGAGATTCCCCGTGAACAATTTAATAGTAATTTGTTCTTCCGAACACTGATTCCGTATTTCTGTCAAACCAAAAGATAAACCGAGGCGTAATAAATTGTCATAAGGAGAGACACAGTAGTACACGGGTGCTTGGTCACCTCTCAAGTAAACAGATTTCCGAGTCAAATTCAGGAAGACGTGTACAATCTGATATTCTCATTTCTTACATCGTGTTAGTGTAGATTGACCTAATCGAGATACCAGCTGTTAGTGAACCTGATAAAAAAACTTTCGCGGAATCATTTGGATTTAATAATCGAATAGCGTATATCATATAGGGATGATCGAATATCACGGTCTTATAAATGTTGTCATTTCCAGTGAAAACTCTGCATAGATATTTTGATTGTTGATAATTGTATATAATATTGTAAATAGTTAATGATTTATTCCTGTTAATAAATAGCTACAAAGGTTTGTCATCATTTTATTCAAGGCAAAGACATTATTCTTCTGTAGGAAGAGCATTTCTCATATACCAACCACAAAACTAAACTAGAAGAACTCTGACCTTCTTACTTGTAAGAAACCCAGGCAGGTCTGCTAAGGTACATGACCGTACCGTAACCTTAGGGGACAACTAATCTTCCACCAAAATTAGTCATTCGGGCGGGAGTTGGTTACAAAATGGCGCCTGAGCAGGGACCGTAAGTTGCCCTAAAAGGGGACTTTGAAAGAAAAAAAGAAACCGAACAAAACTTGAAAAAAAAAATCTGGAAATTTTATTTTTGTGTCTTTGCCTTATAAAATGAGTGTGGAAGAAGGTGGTTCTAGATCCATAGGGGATAGTAGAGTATCTTGGATCTACACAAAAAGGAAGGAGGATTTGGAAGTAGAACTGTTCAAAGTTGGACTCAGTGTGATGGGAACAGTAGATGACATGAGAAAGCGATTGGTGAAGTACTACCGAACTCATCCCAGAACAGCAGATGAAGAAAGAGATCTCACGTCGGGAGGAGAATTTTCTCAAATCCCTCCATCCCCCCCTGGCAACAGGGATCGATCTAAGCTCATGGACCAGGTGCGAAAATTGGGTTTGCATTTTGAAGGAAAGAAGGATAGTTTAGAATTCCTGGAACGATTTTCCGAATTGAAAGAATCGTACGGAATTGAGGATACAGACTGTCTTCATGTATTACCGGAAGTGCTGAGAGGGCAGGCTTTATTGTGGTACCGGAATAATAACCGACAATGGGTCACGTGGGATGACTTCATTACCGATTTCGAATTGTATTTTCTACCGACAAACAATCGCCGGGACATCCTGGATTCCATTATAAAAAGGGTTCAGGCTCCGCAAGAGTCCTCTAAGGACTACGTGATTGCTCTGCAAACTTTATGCAGGCGTGAACAAGTATTGTCGAAAACCGAAGAATTATCAAGGATTTATAAAAATCTCCGCCCGGATGTGAGACAATAAGTACGGCCAAGGGATTTTACTTCTCTCGCCGAATTGATCCGATTATGTGAGGAATATGGAATTGTAGAGCAAGAACTGGTGCATACTAAAGCGACGTCCAAGGTACCGAAAGACACCAACCCGCCTCGCGATATCAACATGATTCTTCCTCCCACGGGATTCAGGGCCCAGGAGATATGTTGGAGATGTGGAGGGAAAGGACACAGGCGGTTCCAATGCAGGGGTCCCTTTAGAAAATTTTGTTCACAATGCGGAAAACAAGGCGTGTTAACCAAGGATTGTGGATGCCAGAAGGCATTTTCGGGAAACGCCCGAACGTCCGACGCCAAGGCAGGCTTCGTCGGAACGTCATAAGTCCGTTGCCTGTCACCGGGAATGTATCCACGCTTGCCGAAGCGTAGCCCGATCCGAGGATACATTTAGAGGTGAAAATCGGATCAAGGAAATTCTCCGCTTTAATTGATACGGGATCGGTTAAATCCTATATCAATGATGACGTCGCCGATTATTGCGATGAACTAAATATTCCGGAAACCCGCACTCGTCAAAAGGCTAGCTTAGCGGATGGAACTATTATAAATATACAGAGAGGATACTATATTAAATGTACCGCAGCCTCGCAGGATAAGGAAGGTCAATTTTTAGTACTTCCCGGTATGGTATCGCAAATGCTTATTGGAATAGATTTGATTCGCCACTGGAGAAAGACAATCAACTTCAGCGAACCTAGGACTCTCGACTCTAGTGAGCGAAAAGAGGTTGATCACATACAGTCGATAACTCGATTAGCGACGACCCAGGAAGCACGGCTGCAGGCATTTTTGAAGAAAGAATTAAAACAATTTGAGGGTATTAAAGGATGTACCCCTTTTGTAAAACATCAAATTAAATTAAAGAACATAACTCCGATTAAACAACGATACCGACCTCAAAATCCTGCTATGCAAAAAGTTCTGGATGAGGAGGTGGACAAAATGTTGAAAGAAGGGATCATTGAACCATCCAGTAGTCCGTGGAGCTCGCCAGTCGTTCTTGTCAAAAAGGACGAAGGAAAATACCGTTTCTGCATAGACTTTAGGAAAGTCAATGACCAATCTGAAAAAGATGCATATCCCTCGCCATTTATTACGGCAACATTGTAGAAACTGAAAGAGGCTCGATATGTATCCACTTAAGACTTGAAACAGGGTTATTGGCAAGTACCGCTCACTTCAGATAGTAAACCGGTTACAGCTTTCACCGTACCAGGCCGAGGGTTATATCAATTCACGGTGATGCCCTTCGGCTCACATTCAGCACCAGCGACATTCCAAAGACTTTTAGATAAAGTCATTGAACCCGATACGGAGCCTAACGCCTACCCCTATATCGATGACATAATCGTCGTGAGCAAGACCTTCGAGGAACATCTGTCCCATTTGGGAAAGGTCTTTGCTAGATTAAGACTGGTTAATTTGCAGATTAACCCCGACAAATGCCATTTCTGCAAACCAGAATTGAAATACCTGGGGCATCTGGTAGGCCAAGAAGGCATAAAGACTGACCCCGATAAAATAAAGGCCATCTTGCAGATGAAACCTCCTGAACATATAAGAGGACTGCGGAGGTTTTTAGGGGTAGCCTCTTGGTATAGAAGATTAATTCCCTCTTTTTCTAAGATTGTGGCTCCACTGACCAGCCTGTTAAAGAAGAAAATGAAGTTTGTTTGATTAGGGGAACAGGAGGAAGCTTTCCAGAAAATTAAAGAGAAACACACAGGCTCCAGTGCTAACCTGCCCTGACTTCTCGCAACCCTTTATCCTTCAGACTGACGCCTCCGATTATGGTTTGGGAGTGGCCCTTACTCAGAAAATAAGTGGTCAGGAGCAGATAATCGCGTTCAACAGCAGAACTTTGAGCCCATCGGAGAAAAACTATTCTGTCACCGAGAAGGAGTGTCTGGCCATCCTTTTCGGAATACGAAAGATGAGAATGTATTTAGAGGGTTATTGGTTCACCGTTATCTCCGATCACCGGGCGTTAAAGTGGTTACGCAATTTGAAAAACCCTTCTCAGAGATTGGCTCGGTGGGTGATCGAACTCCAACAATACGATTTCGATATAGTATATCGAGAAGGTGGGCTCAACCGATTGGCCGATACCTTATCTAGAGCACCCCTAGACGCAGGAGAAGAGCAAGCAGAAATTGCCGTTGTTCAGGAGGAAATTGTCGACCCGTGGTTGAACAAGAAAATGAAAGAAGTTTCGGAAAAACCCGAACAATGGTCAGATTACCGTATAGAGAATAATCGTTTGTACCGATATTTTTATGAGGCAAATGATTATACCGAACGAGCTCAATCCGAACCGTGGAAATTATGCGTTCCCAAACAAGAGCGGCCTAGAATTTCAAATGAATGTCATGACGAAAGCACCGCGGGACATATGGGCATTACGAAAACAATTGCCCGAGTGGCCCGAAAATATGTCTGGCCAGGGATGTTTAGAGAAATCTCGCAATATGTTCGTAATTGTCCCCAATGTTTGAAACATAAAGCCTCGCAACAACAAACGGCAGGACTAATGCAGCAAAGTCAAGTGTCACAGCCCTGGGAAGTCGTGAGTGTAGACTTGGTGGGACCCTTACCACGCTCATCGAAGGCTAATAATTATTATTTACTAGTGTTTCAGGACAAAATAACGAAATGAGTAGAATGTCAAGCCATTCGGAAAGCCAATACCGCAACGGTTCTTCGAATTTTCCAGGAAAGAATATTGATGCGATTTGGATGTCCTCGAGTTCTGATCAGTGATAATGGCTCTCAGTTTATAGCCAACCAATTCAAAAGTTTTCTAACGGAAATTGGCATACGGTACAAACTGACCCCTCCGTATACACCGCAAGCAAATCTCGTAGAGAGGGTTAATAAAGTTATCAAAACCATGATCGCTCAAATGTGTGAAGTCGAGAAGCTCAAGGACAACCCGACGCTTGCAAAGAAAATTTCGAACCCGCCGTACATGCAGAGTATTTGACTGGCTCACAAGACGTGATGAGTTTTGTGAAACTTAAGTTGAATAGGGCCTATAATGTCCAGAGCCATCACTATAATTTGAGACGTAGGGATTGGATACCGCGCGTAGGAGATGAGGTCGTGAAAGGGAACATCCACTGTCGTCAGGGGTGCAAGGATTCGCGGCAAAACTAGCCCCCAAGCTCGCAGGCCCATACGGTGTGAAGAAGATCCTGTCTCCGGTAGTAGTCCTCCTTGACAATGAAAGAGGGCGTCCACCTCTTCGAGTCCATGTCAAGGATTTGAAGACAATAACTAAGAACTAATTTTTTTTATTCCCTCAGGTATGACGTCCAGCCCGCAGATTCGTACCCCTGGAGTTCCCCGTACTCACGGAGACGATGCCGAGGCCGCTCTTCAGCTGGGTCGGAAGTATCAGGAGCTATTCGGACATACACCGGACACGAGCCCGATTCTCCAATTGTATTATTCCCCGTAGCCCAGCGAGATGCCTCCAACCCTTGGCCGTCTTCTCTTCAACATCAGCCCCTCCTCGAAGGCAGAGACTTCTATTCCCAGTGTAAATAACCCAGTGCCCCAGAGTGACAGAGACACCATTAGTCGCATACTTAGGATAAGTAGTATTAAGACTAGCGTTGAGAATATTTGTAAACGTCCGCGCCAAAAGAAATTCCGCTATTATCGGGTTAGGGATCCTTCTGGTAAAGTAGTAGTCCGCGTTAAGCTGCCCTGGGACAGCACAGAGACGCCAACTTACCAGGAGTATTTGGATGGAAAATTTTAATAAAATTGAAATTTTTCCAAAGAAAGGGAGGTGTGTAACGAAGCGTCGTTACTAATTAATATTATTGCCTAAGTAAGTCACCTCTACCGAAATAAAGGAATCAAACTTTGTTACACTATGTGTATAAAAACACGACAGCAGAGTGTAGCTCCTGATAAGCGAGTCCGCGTTCCGGCGACATTCTCAATGACATGACGTGTCAACTTCAGAGTATAAAAGGAGGCCGGTCTCCCATCTAAAAATGACTTGCGAGGAGACCACCGTAGCTGAAGCAGTAAACCCGAGATACCGAAAGTAGAGTTTTTTCATTTAATCCGATAAATGGAGAGTAAGTATATTCTCGACTTTGCTAACTAATAATTTTTCCGTAAAGATTCAATTGCCGGAATTACATTTCAATAATTCTAGAAAACAGTCCAGTGTTGACGATTGTTTTTCCTGAATATATTGGGAAACGCCGTACTGTTCATAATTAATTATTTTTTTCCGTCACTATTTGAATCTGAATTTACATTTCAATAATTCTAGAAAACAGTCCAGTGCTGACGATTGTTTTTCCTGAATATATTGGGAAACGCCGTACTGTTCATAATTAATTATTATTTTCCGTCACTATTTGAATCTGAGTTCATTTCAATAATTCTAGAAAACAGTCAAGTGTTGACGATTGTTTTCCTGAATAGATAGGGAAACGCCGTACTGTTCATAATTAGTTATTATTTTCCGTCACTATTTGAATCTGAGTTTATTTCAATAATTCTAGAAAACAGTCAAGTGTTGACGATTGTTTTCCTGAATAGATAGGGAAGCGCCGTACTGTTCATAATTAGTTATTATTTTCCGTCACTATTTGAATCTGAGTCTATTTCAATAATTCTAGAAAACAGTCAAGTGTTGACGATTGTTTTTCCTGAATATATTGAGAAGAGCTTTTCCGTTCATGATTTAATAATATTTTCCGTGAAGAATCAATTTTTGTTTTAATTTTCAATCAAATTCTACGAGACGATTCAGTGTTGACAGTCGTTTCATACGAATGCAATGATGAATACCAGTTTAGTTAACAATTAAGAATTTCCGTAAAGAGATTGAGTTCCATTTCAAGTTAGGGATTCCCCGTGAACAATTTAATAGTAATTTGTTCTTCCGAACACTGATTCCGTATTTCTATTAAACCAAAAGATAAACCTAGGCGTAATAAATTGTCATAAGGAGAGTCACAGTAGGTAATGATTTATTTCTGTTAATAAATAGCTACAAAGGTTTGTCATCATTTTATTCAAGGCAAAGACATTATTCTTCTGTAGGAAGAGCATTTCTCAAATATCAACCACAAATCTAAACTAGAAGAACTCTGACCTTCTTACTTGTAAGAAACCCAGGCAGGTCTGCTAAGGTCCATGACCGTACCGTTACCTTAGGGGACAACTAATCTTCCACCAAAATTAGTCATTCGGGCGGGAGTTGGTTACAACCCCTAAAAACACACCCCACTCCATTCCGGATAGCAGTTGTCAGTTCAATTTATTTTTCCCCCTTGTATAATGTCTTGTTCTACAATATCCCGCCGTCAGATTGCTGTAACGAATTATTTTTTTTATTTCCAATATTTTCTCCTATTAGTACTGGCCTAAAAGAAATAAAATGAACAATGAACTTGACCTAATCTTTCAGTGAACCAATACATCGAAAATAGGAGGAGCGAATTGAATTATGACAGTGCAGTGCTGAAACAGTATATGTCATACAAAGTAAACTATGGTACAATATAGTATGAGATCCTTTGTTATATACAGTTGAATGAAACAATTTGATATTATTATTGTAACAAATTAGTAACTATAACCAAACGCTTCCTCAATTGCAATGCACCATCATACCAGAGATAATTGAAATATTACGTAAAGTTTGAAACAAACTGCCGAAATCAGGTAATGGTACTTAGTGTCATTTCGAACCGTGACATGGTTCTGTTAAGGTATTAATCTGAACTCTTGACAAGGCGTCTGCATTTGTATTGTACTTTCATTTCTTACATATCATCTCGTAATCAAATTCTACTAATTTGAGGCGCCATCGAACAAGTTTTGAATTTGGTTCTTTTAATTTCATGAGTCAAACTAATGGTCTGTGATCAGTATAAATGGAAAATATACGTCCGGAAAGATATGATCTGGAATATTCAACAGCTCAGATTATTGTTCGTGAAGCGAAACTAATTGACTGATCTCTTCCGAGAGTACCTTGTGATAAAATGGCCCCTATGGCTACGTCTGTGGTTAGTATGAAAGGTTTCTCAAAGTCTGGGTACTAAAGTATTGGGTCGTTCGTGAGTATATGTTTACATTCTTCGGAAGTGTTTATGAATTCTGTTGCGTTTCCTATCTTTGCTTCCTTTTTTAAGCATTTAGTCATGGGCTTTGTTATTTTCGCAAAGTTCTTGATAAATTTGCGATAATAACCTATGAGTCCTAGGAAACTTTCGATTTCCTTCCTGGTTTTGTGTATTGGATATTTCAAGATAGCTTTGATTTTTTCAGGATTCGGCTCTACTCCGTTTGATTTAATAATATGTCCGAGATAGGTGACTTCTTTTCTAAGAAATTCACTGTTATCTAATTGTATTTTGAAGTTAGCCTGCCTTAGACGCTTGTATACGGACCAGATGTTCTCGTAGTGAGGTGGAGAATATTATAATGTCGTCTAAATAGACAAAACATTTTCCATTCTGTACCCCTCTCAATACATTATCCATAGTTCGTTGTAATGTAGCCGGTGCGCTTTTAAGATCGAAAGGCATTCGTTCTTATTCGTAATGCCCTCCCTCAGTACTAGCTGTTCTCTGTATATCATCCGAAGACTTTTCTACCTGGTGGTAACCTGAGGCTAAGTCTAATGTTGTGAAATATTGGCTTTTTCCCAATTTATCCAAAATATCTGAAACGTTAGGTAACGAATATTTATCTTCTATTGTTTGGTCGTTTAGACGTATGTAGTCGATTATCATACGCCATTTTCGTTTCCTACTTGTATCTATTTCCTTTGGTACTATTAGTACAGGGCTTATTCAAGGTGATGCTGATGGTTGTATAATGTCTAGGTCAAGTTGTTGATTAATTTGTTTCTTAACTTCTTGTTGGTGTATGTGTGGTAGTCTGTATGGTTTAGTGAACATAGGATTGTCATCTGAAAGTCTTATTTCATGTTTCACTTGGTTGGTAAAAATCAAAGGTAAACCTTCAAAGAAAAATATATCCTTGTATTCCCTACATATTTTTCGAATCACGTGTTTTTCTTCTTCATTCATATGATCTACTCTTATGTTCGTTAAATTGTCATTTGATGTGGAATTAAGGTCTGAATTTGTTTCAATTTGATTATCATTAATTTCTAACTGATTACAAGAAGCATTGTATTTATTTATTTCGAAGTCGCCAATGTCTAAAGGTTTATTAATAGTAATTTTGCCGGGATTTGTTCTTGAATTAATAACTGTAGTAGTGGCTATACCATGAGTTATTTTTACTCAAGCAACTGGTGATTTTACTCCTCCAAAGAAAGTTGTTTTGTTTAATATTTCGGATTTTTGATTTGAATTCACGGGTAGTTTCATTATTTGTTCCACGCGAGGTTGAATAATTAGTTTATAATTCACACATATTCTTACAGGTTTATTTTTGGGCAAATAGATTGTGATTTCAGCTTTTTCAGTAACTAAGAGATTATTCTCGAAATCAATTCTGGCTTTCAATGTTCTTAATAAGTCTAGGACAATCAATCCTTGGTATTGTGAGTTTACATCGGAATCATAGAATTTGTTGTTATCATAATTACCATTGAATGTTTTTGGTGATGGTATTCTAACAATTTCGATCATTAATCTTACGTCAAGTTCGGGTATTATAATATACGGTGGTTTAGGATCATTGTCATTATTTACTTGACCCAGGGCGGATTATTGAAGGTGTGATCCAACTGAAAATTTTCATCTTTGTTTTGTCCTTCAAAATAATAATCATTATCATTTGAATGATGCTCTGAATATTCGATTTCCGAATGTTCAGGTTCTTTTCCCTGTTCTGTTCCGTCAGCATCTATCTCTTGGTGAAATAGTTCTTCGGCAGTCCAATTTACGGGTGCAGATCTTTAATGTCGTGAACGTACGTTTTGGGTACTCCTTGACATGTTAATCATGAAAGTTTACATCGGAGTTGGTTTATAATTATTATTAGCATAGTGTTCGGATGTATTATGTGCATTTACTGTTTGTTGTGGTTGTTTGTATGTTGTTGGGGTGGTTTGTAGTAATTCGTTGATTGTTGTGGATATCTGAATGTATCAAATGATTATTGTGGTTTGAAATTATTCTCAGAATGATTTTTACTGTTTCTAAATTGTGTATTATGTGCTCGATTAAAGTGTGGAACTTGAGGTGCGTGACTTGAAGTGAATTTAGGAATAAACATGATGACGGTGATGATACCGTATAATCATGAGTACTTCTCGTTCTAGCTGGAATTTTAGTATAACTTTGCATATGTTTATTATTTCGATTACAATGTCTAAGTAGATACAATGGGCGCGCTTTGGACCAGGAAGTGTGACGTCACTTCTGGTCTGTGCTCCGATGTTTGTTATCATCAGGTCTCCACTTCCGGTCTGTGCTGGCGATGTGTGTAATTATTGTTATCGGGTAGATAACGTTATCGGCTAGATAGCGTTATCAGTGATTGTGAGTCATCCGGATGGGCATCCAGTGTGTGTAATTAGTGTTATCAGGTAGATAACGTTATCGGCTAGATAGCGTTATCAGTGATTGTGAGTTACTCGGTTTGTGCTGACGATTGACATTCGGTGTTTGTAATTATTGTTTGAATGTATATACAGGATGTTTGTGAAGAGTGTGTTATCTTGTATATACAGGTTGTTTGTAGGAGAGGTCCTAGACACGTGGTTTCGAACAAGGCGTCATGGCAGCTATCACGTGATCCTTCGGTGTCATGGCGTTTGTCACGTGATCCTTCGGCTATGAACGAGGTGTCATGGCGTCTGTCACGTGGTGTCATGCTATCTGTTACGATTGGCATTAGGTGTTTGTAATTATTGTTTGAATGTATACACAGGATGTTTGTAAAGAGTTTGTTATTTTGTATGTACAGGTTGTTTGTAAGAGAGGTCCTAGACACGTGGTGTCATGTCAGCTATCACGTGATTCTTCGGTGTCATGGCGTCTGTCATGGCGGCTATCAACGAGGTTTCATGGCGTCTGTCACATGATCCTTCGGCGGTCAACGAGGTGTCATGGCGTGTTACATCACCGAGGTGTCTGTCACGCAGGTCTTGAACGAGGTATCATGGCGTCTGTCAAGTGTTACATCGACGAGGTGTCTGTCACGTGGGTCTTCAACGTGGCGTCTGTCACGCGGTTGTGAATCGATCATAACGTCTACGACGTGTACATCAAATGGGAAAAAATGGTATTCTTTGGTGAGAAAGATTGAGAGGGATCCGAACCCACGTCATTTTTCATCTGGAAATGTTCATGATTTTATTATTCTACATGTATACTTACCAGTTCGATCGACCTCTTATCTCTCACCCGCAAGAATACCATTTAGTTTTGATTGTATATTTTAGGTTGAAAAAGTCAATAACGCAGAGTATGAGGGAGTGTGTTGTTGTGTGCGACTGCTCCGACTAGATCGAACTCAGTTCGTGATAACGTCTCCTCGATTATACAACAGTTTCATTCATAGTGTGCTTATCACCGTGTACGATGCGACGAAATTCGTAATAAGCGTATGTCCTCCGAATTTGATGAAAATCCTCGAAGAATTACAATAACCATCGACAAATTGGATAATCGCTGGGGAATTTATAACTTTCCTTGTTGGGGCCTCGACCGATTGGGCGTATGCTGATATTTTCTATTTCGGAAGAGATTTCGATACTCCCCCGCCAGAAGATTGGAAGATAATCGATATGAATATAGAAGGTCAGTTCAAATATAAACATAGAAGAATGAGAAAAATCATATTGCATCAAATTTCGGGTATCGTTCCGAAACCCGGATCGTATATACTTGATTGTTTTAGAGTGCTACATGATATTGGTATCTATTTTTATCGAATCGCACTACTAACATACCGATGTGAGATAATGGACATGCGCAGCATTCGAAGAGATACTTCAAATTCTTACACCTTTAAGATGTTTCAAATGTTTTCTGAGATAGGAGGGGAGGTCGATGACGCCAACTATAGAATAAGTCCAGCATCACTACAAATTTTGTGCTTCGACGTACTTTCGATAACATCAAAGAAATATGTCAATGATCTGCGCATGTGCAACTAGATATTTTGGATAGTTTATCATTCTAGTTTGAAATGTCGTCTATAGTCTATTCAAAGTCTCCCGATTTCTGCAAACGTATATAAAATCAAGGAACTCTCTTTGTTGGACTGTGAGAAAAGGTTGGAGAAATATTTTCTATTCAAACCACCAAAATCGATGGATCAACTATCCGAGAGGCAAATGAAGAAAATGTTCCATTGTGAAAAATATCATGGGTTTCAATGGAACTCGGGTTATCAGGAATATGATGAATTGTATGAAATTTTGAAGGAAAATATCGATCCGAATGCTACTGTTTATGTATGTGGGAAGATAAAAGCTAAGTTTCTACGGAAGACGTTCAAAAATTGGGGTTGGATCGAGTAGAAGTGGTGAATCTGAAAGGTAAATGTCCAAAATTAGAGCGAGGAAATGTGAATTTATCTGTCTACATCACCCCAATAGTGTGAATCCTATGTGTTCTAGTGCGAATAGTTGGAAGATATTCGAATTTCTTACGAAAGAGGATGTTCTGTGGCTCTTAAAATGTTAATGTAGATATCTAGTAAGTCTAAAAATACATCATTATGCATATATCTTTTGAAGAATACACTCGCAGACTTCGCGAATTCGTGGAAAAAGTTCATAAGCTGAGAAGAGACTTGAATTTTTACGCAGATAAAATTGAAGTTATGAGACTGCTGAACAAATTAAATGTTAACAGTGAGGGTGATGGGAGTGGGGGTGTTAAAAACAAATTTTGTGATTCTAACCACAATTCTGAATGGTATTCTATACGCGAACGTTCCCCAACACGATGAACGCATCTATATTTGTCTGAAGGATGTTGGCGGTGGTGGTGGGTAGTATAACCGTATCGAATGGATTCCGATGAATTTACAAAAAATCAACGATGACCAATTGGAGGTATTCACATTTAGCATCCCACAAGACAATCGTACAACCATACATTATAAACTTAAACTCTTATTCTTCGATCAAAGTGAGGGGGATATGGCTGAATGGCAAATGATCCGACAATCATCATGTTTACCACATCTCGTACAAAAGACATCCACACTTACATCATCTGCAATAGAAGAAGAAATCCCCAAAATTTTCGCAATTTTGTTTGTTATTTTATCTTCTTTATTAGTGTTATTATTGAAAATGTTTGTTTAAAATGTGAAGAGAGCTATTTACCATTTGAATAAATGATAATTATTATATAAAGGAGGTGTTTTATTAAAACCAACAAAAGATTGATAACAATATTTATTTCAGAACAAAATACATATCATTTAGGTAGTATTACATTCAGAAACCACTGCTGTAATTTATCCGCATGGTGATCTGCTCACATGTATTTTCCACCGTCATTACGATGATTCAGACAGGTAAAATTGTTTGTTTGTTCGAATTTCCCCGTTTCACATTGAGTACCATCGAAACTATGAACATCTACGATGTGTGGGTGAATATCCAATTCCATACACTTCCTTCTCAAAAATTCGGCTTTTTGCTTTCCACGGACATAAATATAGTCGACAGCACCTAGGAGAATGGATTTAAGAATATTATTTATTTCTTCATAATCCACATTCCCAGATACATAATCGAGTCCATGATAAGACTTTTGTAAATACCATACTGATTTTCGCTCCTTTGCATTCAGCGATGAATAAGATGTGAGCGGTTTGAATAAGGAATAATGACGTTTGAATCCAATTTGTATACACGTTTCTTTTGGATGGAGGGCGTATCCAATGAAGAACCCCTGAATGTCAACTAATGCGATTCTCATGATGCGATTCGCTTGAAGTTTCGATTTAGACTGACTGATGTTTAATTGAGACTCTTGACAATTTCGGTGAGGGGGTATTTCATCAAGCAACCGTGAATGATGATGCAATATGCCTTGGTATTGGCTGGAAATCCTTTATCCGCTTCAATCTGAAATCGTATGTCGACTGTTGATGATTTTACCGCCTCCTCGTGTCTAGAACAATCGATGATGTAAAGCGCCCGTTTTTTGAATTTATCATAAGCCAATATGGGATGTTTTGTTGTGAAATTCGTGTAGCTAGGGTAGAAATGGGTATAGTTGTGGTGGGCTGAAACGAAATCTTCCTTGGCAAAGTCCAAGTTCATCCGTTCGTCAGGCCAATACTCTCCGTTCAGCGATAAGCGGATACTTGATATATCCACATGATCGAATATTGTAGGATTGGCTTCCACATTGTTACGTTTATCGGTTTCGAAGAATACGATAACATACCGTGGTTCTTCGACTGACGCACTAGTTTTCACAGCATATATTTCTCTCTTCGCATCGGCCATTATGGCAGGTAACTCGTGTTGCTCACACTTCCGGAAAGCGAAAAGAACAGGAGAATCGCTCTTGATGGATCGCAATAGCTTCTCTCTGATTAGATCGTTGGGATAGATATATTTCACCTTCAATTATATACTATCAATCAGAAATTTGACTGTGGTAGCTGCGTTCTCAACTATAACGCAATCGTTATCGTTTCGAGCAGGTACCAATCGAATCGTTTGTCGTTCGAACGTGATTCGGGTGTATTCGTTGAAAATGTTGAAAATATGCTCGAGTGGGATGAGTAAACTGAACGACTTTGTTGCGTTCAATATAACACTTTCTTCCGGATAATTCCAGCTGGCTATAGACATATGCGTCGAATCTGTGGGAGAATAACATGTGAATCCTCGCACAGCGCTAACTATTCCAGGGTCACGTACAGTTTCGATGTCTCTACCGCTCTCGCTGTAGGAACACGAGTCGAAAAGAAAAGGCCCATAATTAGGTACCAATATTACATTCCCCACTTCATTAACTTCGATTTTCCCTTTGATCGCCAACAGAGTATCTTTCATAGCAAAAAAAGCGTCTACTCGATTTATTCCAAACTCTATGACATCGATGTTATTGAACGCCTCGACGAATGGTGTAATCGATATGTACTCGGCTTTTCGAATCGATTCATCAAATTTTGGTTCCTGGTATATATCGAAAATAGGTGAGATGATCGCTGTATGATGGACATCTCTGGCATCGCTACTGTCACGTGCATACATCACTCTGGATAATGACATTTTGTTTGAAAGGAAACACCAATTATTTCAAAATAACGATGTTGGCTCTGGTGAGTAGGTCACGCACTTTAGGCTTTTTGTTGAAGACTGATGATGATGTGGTTGGGGAACTGTTTTTATTGTTGTTGTTGTCCACAAACAACCCCATATTTTCTATACTTCTTGCAAATGTAAATGTAGAATACTTTCTTCACCACGAAAGTTTATTAGTTTCAAATGCTGATCTAAAGCTAGTACGGTTATGTTGGTAATCTCTCCGATATCGGATACTGGAAGATAGAGAGGAATCTTTGGACGCTCCACAATCCTATAGCCGGGGTCGATGGTGATAGGAAAATCGTAGATCGTATGCGCATGTCTATTTCGATAGGAGGCTCCTACTGTAATGTTCGACTCGAAACGTATGTTAGTGACTTTTATTATGTTGACAGATAAATCAGACACGTGCACCACACCCTTCTTCAATACCCACCGCGGGAATCCTGATATTTCAGCAAGACTATCGTTTTTTTCAAACGAAATATCGTGATTTTTATGGAATATTTCACACTTTAACGTATTGTTATTCGGTTTCAGCGAGAATATATCTTCTTTAACCTCCAATTTTTCACTAATAAATTCTTCGATATCGCTTATCTCATAGTTTCCAGCCGGAATTGTTATCGCTTCAGGAGTCTTAGTCTCCGCTTTTGTTTTATTTCCTTCTACGTAATAGTGGAATTTCTCGTTCTCTATATTGGGTATGGAATTGTATGAATTGAATCCCAACAATGCTAAATAATATTTTTTGTCTGGCCTCAGCACAATCGAATTCTGCGGTGTAAACGAGAATATATGGTTGGTGCTTGTTAACGTGAACAACTGAGACATGATACTAGTAAAAATTTATTGAAACATCTCTATTTATATTTTATTATTAATAAATGGAATAAGTATGATCTCATAAAGTATGGGTCGTCTTTGCAAACCTCTTCTATCAACACTTGCTTCTCGTGATGAGCTATTTCCTCGTTCTCCATGATGTGAGAAATCTGCTCAGATAAACATTGAGAACATAGTTTGCGTGGGGGTTGTGGACCATCGCAATCTTCATCGACATGTCCCTTACACTGCATATGACGGTAAAGGTGATCAAACATATGTTCCAAAACCTCATCCTGATTGAGAAACACCACATCCAAATGTTTTAGGATGTATTCCATCGGTAGAAACGTTAAATTCTTACGTGTAGGTTCGCTCGTAGGTTCATTGATCGCCTCTATCAAATTTCCATGAATAAAATTGATGATTCTCCTCAAACTACTACCACTACTACTCTCATTTTCACATATGTATTGTATTTCTGCAGAAGTGAAATTCATGGTGGTGTGTGGTTGTTACTCTTCGAATAATCGAGTGTGACTGAGAAATTTCGAACACAGCTGTCCACATATCACTTGATTATAGTTCTGATAGGTGTCGTTATTGTATAAAATCCGAAAGTTCTCGCCCAAATATCGAAGGAGTTCCTTTGGTGGCTTCAAATTTCCAAAAGAATCAAAATATTCTACATCGTTGTCGATTTTTCTGAACGCTACCCAACTCTTCAAACATTCGATCTAACTCGGAACTATCTTCGGATGTACCACTATCTTGGTACGACATTTCACCACAACTGAACTGATTGTTAGATATTCTCTAACATACACCCTGAAGATCGCACACGCACGCGCAGATCATATAATATCACTTCTAGCAATCCAACTTTTCTCCTCTATTCCCAACCATTTGACGTACATTTTCTCATCTTTTTTCTGAAGCACTTCCTCAATCAAAAAGACATCAGGTTGTTTGGTCTTCTGCAATTCTTCCTCGTAGAAACAACCGCTGATTGGGGAGCTCTTCATATCCTCGAGTAGATACGTGACTGGGTTAGTGATTTCAACTTTTGTAATTCTAAAGAACTCAGCCGACCAATTAGGCGTATATGATTTTTCGAAAATATGTTTGGTTTTGCTTATACGTACCACATCGCCCACGTTGAATTTATGTGGTAAAGCCAACTTGAGGTGTGAGTAGGATCGCTTCAATATCACGCTCTCATTTTGTTTTGTCACCTTGAATGGAGCCATATTTATAGTTCTGGGTTTACGTTTATTATATTTTTCCATGATTTCTTGAAGTATATCAATCCATCTATATTTTCCTTTCAAACTGAATTGTTTGTAGAGCGCTTCTTTCAAGGTTCGAATAACACGTTCAGCAAAGGCGGCTTTCTTCACACTATACGTATTATAATGGTTGATTTTGTGTTTTTTCATCAGCTCGTCAAAATGCTTATTAAAGAATTCTTTACCTTGGTCGCTTTGCAGATTCCTAGGTTCACGTCCTCCTCCTCCTCCCCCAGTTAATATAGAATTAACTGCTTTCCGAACCTCTCCGGCTGATTTCGTTTTTAATGGACGAGTCCACACGAATTTCGAGAAGCAATCGATCATCACCAAAATATACTTGAATCCTCGATTTTCACGAGCATAATCACACATTTCGGCTAGATTCAACTGCCACAAGTCATCCAGTCCCTTCAAAATTGTACGACGACGTTTGAAATTTTTTCGGGCTTGCTTATTAATCTCATCGACAACTTGTTGCATCGTTTTTCAATTATTGTCTAGTTAAAAATCATCGGTCTATTTTATAGGATTTGGAGCTATACGCTTTGGGTTGGTTGATGGGGTGGAGATGGTAGCATCATTTGGTCTTTCCTTCGAGGGTGTCGTCATACGTTGTTCCAACGCCAGCAGCCTACTCATAATATCCTCCTGATGTACATCCATTATGCTATAATCTTGTTCAATTTATCATTATGATCAAGCAAAATAACGCGTTGACTCTTATGATATGTTTCGAAATTATCAGAGAATTTCTTGAAGATATCGAGTACATGAGCGGTATTCGCTCCAACGGTTTTGAGACCGTTATCATTTTTCTTCTTGTATTCATCCAATTCTTTATGTAAACTGGTAAAGCTAGCATCATTTTGATTTTTGTGCGATTGTATGTTGATGGAGAAACTACTCATCTCTCCAAATAATTTCTGAATCTTATGTGAAAAGTCATCGTTGAAGGTGCGCTCCAAGTTCTCCCCAATCTTCGCACTCGCATCATTGACATAAATCTTGCTTGCAACATCGTTCTTGCATGTGGGCGTTTTCACATTACAAAGTTTCACGTTCTAGATATCTACATCACCATCTGGTGTACGAGCTAGAACGTGTGAAAACATCGATTGTCGAAGAGCGATGATGCTGGTTGAACCACCAATCACAGATCTTCGTCCAAACTTATCAAGACTCATCGTGTAAATGATATGAAATAGAAATGAACACACACTAATATATGATATCGGCTTCTCGAAGCTCATTTATTATAGCGACTATCTCATTGTCGTGCGATGTATTCCCAGCTTGTTGAGATGCCATCAAAAGACTCAATCGTTCCACAAGTTCGTTTGGATCGTACCACTACACGTACTCCACTGGTTCGTTGTTATATGTCAATTGCATACCGCTACCGAGAGCTACTTGTATCTTCGAGTACCTTTCAAGTTTCCAGCACTATTTCTGTGGGGATTTGTCAAGTTCAGAATCATCTTGTAATTCATCTTATCCTTCTTGGTGAAATTTCTAGGTTTGTCATAGAATATAAGTTCACACAGACCAACGGTATTTTTTAATTTTCTCCCTTGTGTCACGATAGTATCTCTATTTTTGAAATCGATTAATTTACCTCCTAGTAACCATGACAACGAACTAGCATCGTAAACTGGGCCATAAACTCTATCGATTTTTCTACTCCCTGACAAATAATCACCGACTCATTTTTGAAGTAACTCTGGGTAAGATTCTAATACGTCATAGTCATCATCATAGTTTTCAGACTCTTCAATAACAGTTTTCATACTTGCATCGCTTATATCCAATACCATCTTCCTCCTCTCCCTCATCCTCCTCCTCCTCCTCCTCTTCATCCGCATCATCCTTTTCTTGCTTAATTTCACGTTTAATCAATGGTGTATTATTGAATTTGATTATTTCCCGAAGTGGTTCCGATATGGGTTTAAATAATTTATTGATCGACTCGTCCTCTTCCGTTTTACCCAGTTTCAATTTGAGATATTTCTTGCGTATAGATCGTGCCAATTGAGTGATTTTCCGCTTACGTGCTAACTGTTCAGCGTCCATTGTGTATTTGCTATAGATTTCACGTTCACACTTTAATATATACATCGAAACCTTTGCGGTATCTTCCATTGTTCAAATCGAAATCTTTAACAATTATCAATATTCCAAATTCCTCCATCCAACACATAGAATACATCTTTTTGAATCGATCGAAAGTAACGTCTGGGGATACGTGCTCATCAAACACGTGTTTCAGATTCATTTCATCCTGTTTGAATAACACGATCAGGTTAGAATTATCGCGAATCAGTTGTTTAGGAATTTCAGAGTATGTCTGACATAGATATGATGCGTTAATGTTTCTATGTCTACACATCGAATAATATTCTCGAATTTTCTGTCTCACAGGATATGTCGTCAAAAATGAAGATAGAATTTGGTTTTGCATCGTTCGGACTTATAATTTCTTCATTGTCTTCATATGGGTAAAAACCAACTCCTTCTACTCGTTCCAAAATCTCCTGCAACAGTATGTATTTATCTTGATATAATGACTTCGAATATACGTAAACGTTTTTAAACTTGACACCATTTGGATTGAATAACAACGATAACATAACTTTTGTTTTTCCGCATCCGCTCGGACCACAAATTAAACCACGAATAGAGTTTGGTAACAGTTTACCATGTTTACCAACGCGATTAGTTCTAACTTTTAAATCTGAATTCTCGATTGGAAGTGTCTGTTCTTGTTGAACGGTCTCCATCGTGTGAAACCTTTCTACTTAATGATAACGTATAAAAGGAAAAATCATCAGAGCGTATGCTCATTAACAATGTTGATTCATCAAGGTGAACGTTTATTGAATACACTCATAAACAAGCTCCCGTTTGAATTACACATTCCTTCATATCAATTCTGTGGTCCTGGAACTAAATTGGAAAAGCGTCTTGCACACGGTGATAAAGGTATCAATCCTTCAGATTCCGCTTGTCACGAACACGATATAGCTTATTCACAAAACAAATCTCTGAAGGAACTTCATAAGGCCGATAGAATATTATAAAATAATAATAAATCAAGAGACGCTAGCGCAGGTGGAAGACTCTCTAGTTTATTGGTTACCGGTGGGATGAAGGTAAAACGGAAACTTGGTATGATTATCGAGAAACGGAGGCGACAACAAGGATGCTGTTTCCGGAAAGATATCGTTGGAAGCATCGCAAAGTCAATGGAGCCATCTTCTTCATTGAGAAAGTCCGCTATGAACGCGTTGAAAGCGGCACAGATCGCAATTAAACGAGCTTGAGGTAAAAAGCGTATCAGAGTACCAAGAGTAATACTACTACCAAAATCTGGATGATTCCCCCCACTATTACTACCCATTTTAGAAGCTCTAGGAGCCTATAGATCGGTTGCAGGAGGTGCAAGTTCTATCGCAAATACGGTGGTTAACGCTAAAAATGCCAAAAAGAAGTTTGGAAAAGATCAACGTCACAACAAAGCTATGGAATCGCTGGGAAACGGTTTATACTTGGAACGCAACGCTAAAGGAGGATATAGATTGTTTTTGAAGCAGCAAAAAAACTATCAATTGACCTACCCAATGGTAGACCAATGTACGATCGTAATTTGATACTTTTCGCTAGAATTCTGAAAATCCCAAATTTTCGAGGAGTCTTAATGCGAGATACGCTACCGCACAAACCTAGACGTCGTGAATGTATCATTCTAAATTTGGACTTTACTAAGAACAATGGAACACATTGGGTAGCGTTCAGAAAAATCGACAACGATGTAGAATATTTTGATTCTTTTGGAAATTTGAAGCCACCAAAGGAACTCGTTCGATATTTGGGTGAGAACGTTAGGATTTTCTACAATAACGACACCTATCAGAACTATAATCAAGTGATATGTGGACAGCTGTGTTTGAAATTTCTCAGTCACACTCGATTATTCGAAGAGTAACAACCACACACCACCATGGATTTCACTTCTGCAGTAATACAATACATATGTGAAAATGAGAGTAGTAGTGGGGGTAGTTTGAGGAGAATCATCAATTTTATTTATGGAAATTTGATCGAGGCTATCGATGAACCTACGAGCGAACTTACACGTAAGAATTTAACGTTCCTACCGATGGAATACATCCTAAAACATTTGGATGTGGTGTTTCTCAATCAGAATAAGGTTCCGGAACATATGTTTGATCACCTTTACCGTCATATGGAGTGTAAGGAACATGTCGATGAAGATTGCGATGGTCCACAACCCCCACGCAAACTATGTTCTCAATGTTTATCTGAGCAGATTTCTCACATCATGGAGAACGAGGAAATAATCCATCACGAGAAACAAGTGTTGATAGAAGAAGTTTGCAAAGACGACCGATACTTTATGAGATCATACTTATTCCATCTATTGATGTTAAAATATAAATAGAGATGTTTCAATAAATTGTTATTAGTATCATGTCTCAGTTGTTCACGTTAACAAGCACCAACAATATATTCTCGTTTTCACCGCAGAATTCGATTGTGCTGAGGCCAGACAAAAAATATTATTTAGCATTGTTGGGATTCAATTCATACAATTCCATACCCAATATAGAGAACGAGAAATTCTACTATTACGTAGAAGGAGATAAAACAAATGCGAAGACTAAGACTACTGAAGCTATAACAATTTCGGCTGGAAACTATGAGATAAGCGATATCGAAGAATTCATCAGGAGGAAATTGAAGGTTAAAGAAGATATATTCTCGCTGAAACCGAATAACAATACGTTAAAGTGTGAAATATTCCATAAAAATCACGATATTCCGTTTGAAAAAAACGATAGTCTTGCTAAAATATTAGGATTTTCGCAAGGGGTATTGGAGAAGGGTGTGGGGTACGTGTCTGATTTATCTGTCAACATAATGAAAGTCACCAACATAAGTTTCGAGTCGAACATTCCAGTGGGAGCCTTCTATCGAAATAGACCTGCGTACACGATCTACGATTCCCCTATCACCATCGACTCCGGCTATAGTATTGTGGAGTGTCCAGAGAATCCTCTCTATCTACCAGTATCCGATATCGGAGAGATTGCCAACATAACCGTACTAGCTTTAGATCAGCATTTGAAACCAATAAACTTTCGTGGTGAAGAAAGTATTCTACATTTACATTTACAAGAAGTATAGAACATATAGGGTTGTTTGTGGACAACAACAACAATAAAAACAGTTCCCCCACCACATCATCATCATCAGTCTTCAACAAAACACCTAAAGTGCGTGACCTACTCACCAGAGTCAACATCGTAATTTTGAAATCATTGGGGTTTCGTCTTAAACAAGAATGTCATTATCCAAAATGAAGTATGCACGTGACAGTAGCGATGCCAGAGATGTTCATCATACAGCGATCATCCCACCTATTTTCGATATATACCAGGAACCGAAATTTGATGAATCGATTCGAAAAGCCGAGTACACATCGATTACACCATTCGTCAAGGCGTTCAATAACAGCGATATCATAGAATTTGGAATAAATCAAGTAGACGCTTTTTTTGCTATGAAAGATACTCTGTTGGCGATCAAAGGGAAATCGAAGTTAATGGAGTGGGAAATGTAATATTGGTACCTAATTATGGGCCTTTTCTTTTCGACTCATGTTCCTACAGCGAGAGCGGGAGAGACATTGAAACTGTACGTGACCCTGGAATAGTTAGCGCTGTGCGAGGATTCACATGTTATTCTCCCACAGATTCGACGCATACGTCTATAGCCAGCTGGACTCATTCGGAAGAAAGTGTTATATTGAACGCAACAAAGTCCTTCAGTTTACTCATCCCACTCAAGCATATTTTCAACATTTTCAACGATTACACCCGAATCACGTTCGGACGACACACGATTCAATTGGTACGTGCTCGAAACGATTGCGTTATAATTGAGAACGCAGCTTGTTTTGCGCGGGAATAATTCAAAGCTGAATTTGTATGAAGTGGACTGTAATATTATAGCGGTTGAAGTAAAATTTGAACTTAATCTTAAGATCCTACCTTACAGTGTGTAGTTGGTTGTTAACATTCCTGCTTAAGTGCGGCAGGAAGAGTCCTTGATCCTCCGGGACAGCGTGCTGAACCGGCCGGTTTCTTCTAGATGATTGCTGTGGTTGTGGTCACTCAAGTTTAGATTCAAAAGTTGAAAATAGCGGTTGTAAATTAAATGGCGGGGTAGCGGTTTCAAAAATTAACACAAGTGGTTCCTCTGTTAACCATTGAACGAATACTGTTTCAATAGACAATTGACAGAGCGGGCACACGTGATCGATAAGATATTAAGTGTCATCATCGCGCAACGAGTGTAGCGAAGGATCTATAGATCAGTTTTAAGCGGAAATTAATGATTCGAATGCGTTATCTGAAATGCTCAATTTGAGGTTAAAGAAGAAATTATTGAATGAATTGATAATATTATTTAAATGGATTTAAAAGTACGTGGGGACGCAACATACTGCCCCACCAAAATACACTAGTATTTTGCGAGGCTTAAGCGATTGGTAGCGGACAAAGTTTGGCGACGGGTCGTCGAAGCACACCATTGAGAGTTTTCACTCAGGCGACCCTCACCGTACCATCCGTTCCAGGAAAAACTTGTTCAACCCTACCTAAAGGCCAACGTAAAGGACCCATATTATCAGTTTTTATTAATACTAACGTACCAGTGGTGATAGGAATAGAAGAATCTGTCCATTTGCTACGTTGATGCAAAGTGTGCAAATATTCTCTCGACCACCGTGACCAGAAATTCTGGTGCATAGGTTGGATTAATTGCCATCTTGAAAGGCGGTTGAGGGAGACATTCATCAGATCAACTTCAGGTACGGAAACTGAAGGCTCCATCGTCAGAAAATGACCAGGAGTCAGAACTCTCAGATCGTTAGGATCATTGCTCATAGGAGTCAAAGGACGCGAGTTCAGAACCGTTTCGATTTGAGCAAAGACCGTTTGTAATTCCTCGTAAGTGAGGATTTGTTCCCCAATAACTCGTATAAAATGAGTTTTGACAGATTTTACGCCGCTTTTCCAGAGACCACCAAACCACGTAGATGAAGGGGGAATTTGAGAGAACGATATGCCTTCTCGCATTGCCGAGGATTCCATAATACTAGTGATTTGCTTCTGAGCAGCGAGAAAATTCGTTCCACAATCACTATGAGTACACTGACAACGACCTCGTCGAGCAACAAATCGTCGCAATGCAGCTAGAAAAGCCTCAGCAGATGAATCGGAAGCCACTTCGAGATGTAACGCCTTGGTTAGTAAACATACAAAAAGACACAGATAGGGTTTCAAAGGTTTTGTCCCTTGCAGCCTACACATTGTAATACGGAACGGACCAGCATAATCTACACCCACATGCAGAACTGGTTCAGCCGGAGTGACCCGTACAGAAGGCAAATTAACCATTCGAGGTTGAGTAGCGAGGGGGTTGGTTTTCCAGCAGCAGAGACATTTAGATAGTACTCGGCGTATAGAACGTTTAGCAGATAGAATCCAAAAAAGATGAGACATCAAGGAATGAACTGTTTGGATTCCAGCGTGAGGATAATTTTCGTGATAGTGTGAAATCATCAGATCCGTTAGTCGACAATGACTCGGAAGTAATACGGGAAACTTTCGATCATATGAAACAGGGGCGAAGTGAAGTCGGCCTCCAACTCGCAGAAGTTCCTGATCATCAGCAAACGGACACAACCTTTTCAACCATTTTTGACATTTGTTTTCCTTGATAAGAGAAATTTCACTGGAAAAAAACAAGGTCTGAGTAGGTTCAACCAAAACTAATATAGCTGGATGGAGTTCAGCAAACATTATAGGTCCCGCCTTTCTTTCTTTGGGTTTTCGAGTATTATGAATGAAACGTAGAATTATCACCAGAACGCGGGAAATGGTATTAAGACAGGGATGTTGGTTGATTAGGTTATCGAGGAAATTTGGTTGTGCAGTGTTAAAGACTGTCACCTTCTTTTCTCCTATAAGAGCTTCGACAGGTTCCGATAAATTTTCCCCAGACAAAGATGGACTACAAGACTTTCTCAGAAATGGAGGGCCTTGCCACCAAAGTGCATTGTCTAATAGTTGAGAAGGAAGTAAACCATTTGAACCCAGGTCAGCAGGATTATCAGCTGAAGGAACATGAAACCAACAAGAGGGTGCAACATTTTCTTGAATGAATGCCACTCTGTTGCTCACGAAAGTTTGCCACCTGTGCGCTGAAGCGCGAATCCAACATAACGCTATAGAGGAATCACTCCAACATATGATGTTATTGAATGACATTTTCCCATGAAAAGTACGTACAACAAATGATACTAACTTGGCTCCAAGAACTGCAGCACAAAGTTCAAGTTTTGGAATAGATAATTTTTTAAGTGGTGCCACTTTGGCTTTTGCACATCCGAAAATGGAAGCCATTTTCAAACTGGAAGAGAATACAAAATAAATTACCGCACAATAGCCCTTTTCAAAGGCATCGACGAAGCAATGTAAGGTACATGACTCATACGTATCATTGGATAGTTGACGTGGCAAATTTATCTTTGTCAATTCAAAATTTCAGATGAGAAAGATTCGAAAAAACTCTTGCGAGGGTGTTTCATCCCAATCTAGTTTGAGACACCATAATTTCTGGATTAAATATTTCATCATAAAGGTGACCGGGGACAAGATCCCTAGGGGGTCGAAAATTCTCGCCAAATTGGAGAGAAGGTTGCGCTTAGTACAGCGGGACTCAAATGATTGGACAGAAAATTTGAACATATCTGAAGAGGGATTCCACTGAAGTCCTAATACTTCCAGGGAACTTTCATGATCGGGATCAAAATTGCATGGATTAATGGACAAGTCAGAATCGTGCAAATGGGACAAAAGTGAAGGATGATTGCTGGATCATTTTCGTAATTCGAATCCTTCCCTTTTTAGAACCTCAATCAATTCCCTTCGAATCTCAAGGGCACCCTCCAGAGTTGAGCTCCCCGTGCAAACGTCATCGACGTAGACATCCTCTCGCAATATTTCCGCGGCTAGAGGAAACTCACCCGCATGATCGTCTGCCAATTTGAACAATGTTCTGATTGCCAGAAATGGAGACGAATTCACCCCATAAGTTATCGTTTTGAGACGATAATCTTTTATTGGCCACTAAAATTTGGCGATACATCATTTTTATATCAGCGAGGAGAACAAACAAGTGGCGACGAAAGTTTAGCAGAATAGAGAATATATTTGTATGGAGCTTGGGTCCAATCATCAAGTGGTCATTGAGGGAAAATCCATTCGGTGAGCGTGCTGAAGCATTGAAAACCACCCTTAACTTAGTGGTCAAGCTATCAGGCTTTATCACACAATGGTGGGGAATACAGTAGGTCGAAAGTGGTGTGGATGTTTCTGAAATCAATTCCATATGGCCCAGACTGAGATATTCTCTCATAAAATCTGAATACTGATTATACACAGGTGTATTTTTTAAGAGCCGTCTCTCTAAAGATAAGAAACGTTGAACTGCTAGAGAACGAATATCTGGAAATATTGGAGAAGTATCACGGAACGGAAGAGACACAATATATCTCCCATCTTAATCTCGTGAGGTGGTACTGGAAAATAATTTTTCACAACATATATCTTCCGGGGATGACACATGCATTTCAGGGACTTGTTCCACCTCGAAGAATTTTCTCATGGTCATATCTAAAGATTCGGAATTCCCTACAGTACATTTCAGATTATGCGTAAATAATATCAAATGATAGCGAAGATTGCAATACTTAGTATTTGAATGAATTATTAAGTACACGAAATAAGCAATCCGGCTCCAAGGACCAATATTTTGCGCGGCAATAATTCAAAGCTGAATTTGTATGAAGT
This sequence comes from Endomychus coccineus, assembly GCA_958510875.1. NCBI lineage: Eukaryota > Metazoa > Arthropoda > Insecta > Coleoptera > Endomychidae > Endomychus > Endomychus coccineus. The sequence continues at coordinate 182,215,623 of OY294067.1, read as the reverse complement.
GGACTGTAATATTATAGCGGTTGACGTAAAATTTGAACTAAATATCAAGATCCTACCTTCCAGTGTGTAGTTAGTTGTTAACATTCCTGCTTAAGTGCGGCAGGAAGAGTCCTTGATCCTCCGGGACAGCGTGCTGAACCGGCCGGTTTCTTCTAGATGATTGCTGTGGTCGTGGTCACTCAAGTTTAGATTCAAAAGTTGAAAATAGCGGTTGTAAATTAAATGGCGGAGTAGCGGTTTTAAAAATTAACACAAGTGGTTCCTCTGTTGACCATTAAACGGATACTGTTTCAATAGACAATTGACAGAGCGGGCACACGTGATCGATAAGATATTAAGTGTGATTATCGCGCAACGAGTGTAGCGAAGGATCTATAGATTAGTTTTAAGCGGAAATTAATGATTTGAATGCGTTATCTGAAATGCTCAATTTGAGGTAGAAGAAGGAATTATTGAATGAATTGATGATATTATTTAAATGAATTCAAAAGTACGTGGGGACGTTACACAGCTACCACAGTCAAATTTCTGGTTGATAGTATAGAATTGAAGGTGGAATGTATCTATTCCAACGATCTAATCAGAAAGAAGCTATTGCGATCCATCAAGAGCGATTCTCCTGTTATATTCGCTTTCCGGAAGTGGGAGCCACACGAGTTGCCTGCCATAACGGCCGATGCGAAGAGAGAAATATTGGCTGTGAAAACTAGCGCTTCCGTCGTAAAACCACGGTATAATATCGTATTCTTCTAAACCGATAAGCGTAACGATATGAAAGCTAATCCTACAATATTCGATAATGTGGATATATCAAGTATCCGCTTATCGCTGAACGGAGAGTATTGGCCTAACGAACGGATGAACTTGGACTTTGCCAAGGGATATTTCGTTCTAGCCCACCACAAATATACCGATTTCTACCCTAGCTACACGAATTCCACAGCAAAACATCCCATATTGGCTTATGATAAATTCAAAAAACGCGCGCTTTACATCATCGATTGTTCTAGACAAGAGGAGGCGGTAAAATCATCAACAGTAGACATACGATTGGTGATTGAAGCTGATAGAGGATTTTCAGCCAATACCAATGCATATTGCATCATCATTCACGATTGCTTGATGGAATACTACCCCCTCACCGAAATTGTCAAGAGTCTCAATTAAACATCAGTCAGTCTAAATCGAAACTTCAAGCTAATCGCATCATGAGAATCGCATTAATTGACATTCAGGGGTTCTTCATTGACGACGCCTTTCATCCAGAAGAAATGTGTATACAAATTGGATTCAAACGTCATTATTCCTTATTCAAACCGCACACATCTTATTCATCGCTAAATGCAAAGGAGCGAAAATCCGTATGGTATTTACAAAAGTCTTATCATGGACTCGATTATGTATCTGAGAATGTGGATTATGAAGAAATAAATAATATTCTTAAATGGATTTTCCTGTGTGCAGTCGACTATATTTATGTCCGTATACAGCAAAAAGCCGAATTTTTGAGAAGGAAGTGTATAGAATTGGATATTCACCCACACATCGTAGACGTTCATAGTTTCGATGGTACTCAATGTGAAACGGGGAAATTTGAGCAAACAAACAATTTGACCTGTCTGAATCATCGTGATGACGGTAGAAAATACATGTGTGCAGTTCACCATGTGGATAAATTACAGCAGTGGTTTCTGAATTCAATACTACCTAAATGATATGTATTTTGTTCTGAAATAAATATTATCATCAATCTTTTGTTTGTTCTAATAAAACACCTTCTTCGTATAATAATTATTATTTATTCAAATGGTAAATAACTCTCTTCACATTTTTAACAAACATTTTCAATAATAACACGGATAAAGAAGATAAAATAACATACAAAATTGCGAAAAATTCAGGGATTTCTTCTTCTATTGCAGATGATGTGAGTGTAGATGTCTTTTGTACGAGATGTGGTAAACATGATGATTGTCGGATCATTTGCCATTCAGCCATATCCCCTTCACTTTGATCGAAGAATAAGAGCTTAAGTTTATAATGTATGGTTGTACGATTGTCTTGAGGGATGTTAAATGTGAATACCCCCAATTGGTCATCGTTGATTTTTTGAGAATTCATCGGAATCCATTCGGTACGGTTACACTACCCACCACCACCGCCGACATCCTTCAGACAAATATAGATGCGTTCAACGTGTTGGGGAACGTTCGCGTATAGAATACCATTCAGGATTGTGGTTAGAATCACAAAATTCGTGTTTAACTCCCCCACACCCATTATCCTCACTGTTTACACTTAATTTGTTCAGCAGTCTTATAACTTCAATTTTATCTGCGTAAAAATTCAAGTCTCTTCTTAGTTTATGAACTTTTTCCACAAATTCGCAAAGTCTGCATGTGTATTCTTCAAAAGATATATGCATAGTGATGTATTTGTAGAATTACTAGATATCTATATTATCATTTTAAGAGCCACAGAAAATCTTCCTTCGTAAGAAATTCGAATATCTCCCAACTATTCGCTCTAGAACACATAGGATTCACACTATTGGGGTGATGGAGACAGATAAATTGACAATTTCCTCGCTCTAATTTTGGACATTTAACTTTCAAATTCACCACTTCTACTCGATTTAACCCCAATTTTTGAAACGTCCCCGTAGAAACTTAGCTTTTATTTTCCCACATACATAAACAGTAGCATCCGGATCGATATTTCCATTCAAAATTTCATACAATTCATCATATTCCTGGTAACCCGAATTCCATTGAATCCCATGATATTTTTCACAATGAAATATTTTCTTCATTTGCCTCTCGGATAGTTGATCCATCGGTTTTGGTGGTTTGGAAAGAAAATATTTCTCCACCTTTTTCTCACAGTCCAAAAAAGAGAGTTCCTTGATTTTATATACGTTTGCAGAAATCGGGAAACTTTGAATATCAACCACTATAGACGACATTTCAAACTAGATTGATGAACTATCCAAAATATCTAGTTGCACATGCGCAGATCATTGACATATTTCTTTGATGTTATCGAAAGTACGTCGAAGCACAAAATTTGTAGTGATGCTGGACTTATTCTATAGTTGGCGTCATCGACCTCCCCTCCCATCTCAGGAAACATTTGAAACATCTTAAAGGTGTAAGAATTTGAAGTATCTCTTCGAATACTGCGCATGTCCATTATCTCACATCGGTATGGTTGTAGTGCGATTCGTTAAAAATCGACACCCATATCATGTAGCACTCTGAAACAATCAAGTATATACGATCCGGGTTACGGAACGATACCCGAAATTTGATGCAATATGATTTTTCTCATTCTTTTATGTTTATATTTGAACTGACCTTTACGAATTTCTTCGCATCGTACACGGTGATAAGCACACTATGAATATAACTGTTGTATAATCGAGGAGACATTATAACGAACTGAGTTCGATTCAGTTGGGGCAGTCGCACAAAACAACACACTCCCTGATACTCTGCGCTATTGACTTTTTCAACCTGAAATATACAATCAAAACTAAATGGTATTCTTGCGGGTGAGAGATAAGAGGTCGATCGAACTGGTAAGTATGCATGTAAAATAATAAAATCATGAACATTTTCAGATAAAAAATGACGTGGGTTCGGATTCCTCTCAATCTTTCTCACCAAAGAATACCGTTTTTTTCCATTTGATGTATACGTCGTAGACGTTATGATCGATTCACAACCGCGTGACAGACGTCACGTTGAAGACCCACGTGACAGACACCTCGTCGATGTAACACATAACAGACGCAATGACACCTCGTTCAAGACCCGCGTGACAGACACCTCGGTGATGTAACACGTCATGACACCTCGTTGACCGCCGAAGAATCACGTGACAGACGCCATGAAACCTCGTTGATAGCAGCCATGACAGACGCCATGACACCGAAGGATCATGTGATAGCTGAAATGGCACCACGTGTCTAGGACCTCTCTTACGAACAACCTGTACATACAAAATAACACACTGTTTACAAACATCCTGTATATACATCCAAACAATAATTACAAACACCGAATGCCAATCGTCAACAGATAGCATGACACCTCGTGACAGACGCCATGACACCTCGTTGATAGCCGAAGCATCACGTGACAGACGCCATGACACCGAAGGATCACGTGATAGCTGCCATGACACCTAGTTCGAAACCACGTGTCTAGGACCTCTCTTACAAACAACCTGTATATACAAGATAACACACTCTTCACAAACATCCTGTATATACATTCAAACAATGATTACAAACACCGAATGTCAATCGTCAGCACAAACCGAGTAACTCACAATCAGTGATAACGCTATCTAGCCGATAACGTTATCTACCTGATAACACTAATTACACACACTGGATGCCCATCCGGGTGACTCACAATCACTGATAACGCTATCTAGCCGATAACGTTATCTACCCGATGACAATAATTACTCACATCGCCAGCACAGACCGGAAGTGGAGACCTGATAATTACAAACATCGGAGCACAGAATGGAAGTGACGTCACACTTCCTGGTCCAAAGCGCGCCCATTGTATCTACTTGTCTATCTGCGTACATGAAGTTCTCTTCATCTACAACTAAACTCATCGCATCTTCTAAATGAGGCGCTTCCTGTATACGAATAGCTAAACCTAATTCTGACGGTAAACCATACAAAAATGTTTGTTATGCTAAATTGTCATAAATGTTTGTTTTGACTGTACGTATTTTATCATCATTAATTGTTAATCTAATTTTGTATGTAATGAATTTCTTACATCTTGAACTCTCATACCGGATTGATATGAATATTTTCTAGGCTCGGGTTTCAATGAAATGAGATCCCTGACTAAACAATCCTCGTTTCTTTGATCTGAGAAATATTGTAATAATAGTTCTTTGATTCTTGGCCAATCTCATGAGTGCCAATCAATATTCTAGCCCTCCCTTCCAGTTTTCAAATTATTGATCTAAGTAACCATTCATTTTTTGGATTATTTGTATCAACTCGATCAGAAAACGTATCATTTAAATTTTCACAAGCAGTAATAAAAATAACAGGAGTTACTTCGTCTCCATCATATGTGGGGATTGCGGTTAGGTAATATTATTGCGATTGTAATTCTTCCATCTCTGTATTAGCATGTTCTTTATTTGAAAATGAGTTATTACGTCAGATTGGACTTCTACTTCTATTGTTATTGATAGGAGAATGAAATTACTGATCAGAATTGCTCATCGAAACTATAAGTCACTTGACAAATTGGAGAATGGAATAAAAAATTGAGAATGCTTACAGTACTGTTACGTATGCTGTCTTCATATCTTTGATTCTTCCGTCTTCCTTAAGTATAGGAGCTTCGGCGATGCTGTCCTCCGCTTCCTGCGGTTTGAAGAGGTTGTTTAGGCCCTGGTGACAATATTCACTTGTCTTCGGTTATTGTGGTTGGATCACAGTTCAGCGAACGATGCCTGGCACCCTTTACTTGTCAACCACTGAATTTAATTTCGAATGAATTATTAAAATAAACCAAAATTTGCTATAAACTTTATTTTGGAATCTTACCGACTGCGGCAATTATGATCTGCCGTTTGGAGCTTTACTTTTGAGAAAATTTGTTGAGTAAAATACAGCAGGAATCATAGCTACTAAACAAGGCAAACAAAGTAACAACTAATAATTGAAGTTTCTTAAGTCGAGTAAGAATATATAACATTATACATGTGCTGTTTATTCATAACAAAGCACGTTAGCAATACTATGATGAATTCTCAGTAAGTTGATGAAGTTCATTCGACCATACATAGCCATATCGTAGATCTTAAGGTTTACTCATTTTTGAAGACTTCTGCTAGGGTCTTCACAACAAGGCTTGTCACTATGCTATCTACAGATAGCCTTGTCCCTAGGGTAGCTACAGTGAAGTATAACCGGAGTCCATTGGGCAGAAAACAGTATCAAAATTGTAGGCTTTAATTACAATTGATACCTGGTTAAAACTTAGCTCGTTTGAAGATGGTGCAGAAATAATTTGATAAAACGGGGAATTCCAAATATTGAAATATATAATAATTATAACTGGTACACTTTCGGAATAATCAATTTAAATGCAATTGAATATTATTATTCCACAAAATTTCAACCAGGCGGAAAATGTGATGAAGCTCAAACGGTAAATGAAAACTGTTACAACATATCTATTCTACGATATGTTCGGTAATTAATTTCAATTCAACGGTACGGAATCGGTTGACAAATGATTCACATTTATCATTTGCGGAAAATACAAATCAATCAATACTTTTTTTTCGGATAATGACTCTGATTGAGTTTATTCTGTCATATCGCCTTCCCTTGTATAAGCTTTCAACACAGTTCCCGGTAATTTTATGATAGTTTAGATTTCATGTACTTTACAGATTCAGATTTTAGACAATTAGTGCTTATACTTCCGGGTTGACACAGCGTGCACAAACCCTAACTATCGTATCTGCAATGTTCCCTACATCCACGGCCGAAGACTTCTCATACGAATAAGGGATTATTTATTACGATTCTCAATCACACAACCACCCCAACTTATACTTCCGGTATGTCACAGTGTGCACAAGCCGGTGGTGGTTTGGATATCTAGGATATACTTATACTTCCGGTATGTCACAGTGTGCACAAATATACCAAAGACGCCCCTGTTGTTCAAACATACACACTCTGTACTCACCATACAATTACTTGAATATTTCAATTCACGTGCGGATTCAAAACGTGCGCGGTCCGACCTACGACGGGATGAACTCAAATATAACAATTTAAATTACTGAAGGCAACGGATCTCAGATATCATACAAACGATTACCAATCACAATAATAATCATAAATTACGGAAATCAATATATCGTAATGCCCAAAACCATAAACTATCTAGCTATCATTTACCTTATGAAACATTTCACTGAACGGAACACTATTAACAATTCACAGTTTAAATCTGACTTGAATTCGGATAATAATCAATTCACTTTGATTCTAATATGATAATCTCACTTCATCGGTACTGGTTGAAAATCAAAATCACGAAAAAGAGCACAAAAGGGCAACGGTACTGATTGATTATCAAAATCACAAAAGACCAACTGTACTGATTTTAAATCGAAATCACCAAAGAGAGCACCAAAAAGAGCGATCTTTTATCGATCACTGCTTTTATATGTTTTTCGAGGTTTTGGTCGAGTAGGCTCCAACAATTTCTTATTTTGTGCCGGGGGTATTTCACTTATTTCTCGAACAATGCTTAAAAGTGACGCTACTTCTTAGATCTGAAATTCGCGCACATGATGCTCCACTAGTTCCTCCCGGCACACAAAACAAGTGTCATCGCAGTTTTTTGGTTGTTCGTTTTTTTTATATATAAGCTTGTTCAAAAGTTCGATGTATTAACTTGCCAGACCCCTGTTTTTGCAACATGTTTTATCGGAATAAATGCAATTTTTGAACGGGCATGAATTAGATTCATCTATTTGCATTATTACACTTATTCTAAATTGCGAAAATTTAGAAAAGTGACAATCACGGAATACACATTCGGAGTTCACGCATATCTATTGAAATAATGAACTGTACAAACTGAGTTTACATGTAATATCCATATTTACTGCCTGATCTAAATTAAATGATTTCTCAAAATTTTAAGCTTCGATACATCCCCTCCTAAGTTTCGTTAAAAATGAAAGAATGTGATTCTTTCATTTTTCAATTCTCATCTGAGAATTCATACGAGGAAAAAAATCTAATACAAAGGTAAGATACCCTAACCTGACGTTTAAACTCAAATTTCCTTCGTCGGGAACATCGCGGAATAGCAATATCTTACTTGGAACATAAAATTCTTCTGCGGAACGGAGAACTGCAGTTCTTCTTCGGAATGGGAAAACTGAAAACATCTTCTTCGGAACTGAAACACACAAAAACTTCTTCTTCGAAACGGAAAACTTGAAACTTCTTCCGCGGATCGGGAAACTGACAACTTTTTCTTCTACGGAACGGAACTTAAAACTTCTGCTTCATTAGTACGGAAAACTTAAAACTGCTTCGGACTGGAAAACTCAACTTGGGAACGGAAAACTTGACATCCTCTTCAGAATGATAACTTGAAGATTTCTTCGGAATGGCAAACTAAAACTTCTTCGGAACGGAAAACATGACTTCCTCTTCGGAACGGAACACTTGACTGCTTCTTCGGGACGGACAAACTTGAAACTTCCACGGAATGGAAAGCTCAACCTCTTCTTCGGGACGGACAAACTCAAAACTTCTTCGGTACGGAAAACAACTGAACGACTTCTTCGGAACGGAAAACTTAAGACTTCAACTTCTTGAGAACGGAAAACTTAAATTTCTTCGGAATGGAACATTTCTTTTCCGGAATGGAACTGCTTACCAGTGATTTCGCTGACCTGGGCACGTTCGGCAGCGCATGAACTGTGATTTCGGTGATACGACAATGGCTGGTTTATAGCTGGTTATGCATTTTCCCATTGCCACATCGGAGGGAGCCGGTAACTGCGGTCCAGGCCTGTTCTGGTTTTCGTTTCGGATCTTCTTCGAGGACGGAGTGTTCGGACAACCATATTGTTCCGAAATTACACCTAGCTTCCCGCAACGTGAGCAAAATAGACGCGCTGTCCGGCCGCAGATTTCTTTCCGGTGTCCTGGATATCCACATCGCCAACATAATTCCCATAACTGGACGGGTAGGTAGAACGGTTTCAGGTGCGTCGGGGTTTTCTTAAATTGGACTTGCTGAGGCTGTCCCTTTTCCGGTTTCGGCGGAGATGATGAGGCATCGAACATGTTTGTTTTCGGTTGATCATCCAGATGTTCCGATGTGGGCGGTGAGGATTGGATTTCCAAAGGATCGGGCCTTGGTGCGGAATCTATGGAAAGGACTGACATACTCCGGAGACACACAAACGACGGATCCACCATATTTTGCAGTGCGTCGTCTAGCACTATCTCAATAGAATCGGACGGTTCGTATGACATGTTATTACCCTGTGAACATTGGATCATAATAAGTAATGATACCACTGATATTTTGTCCATCGGTATCTATATTTTTTGGTACCTCGATTCATTTCAACTCCCCGGAATTCCAGGAACATTATACGGCTTCAGATCTTTGACATGGACTCGTTTCACTTGCTTGCCATCTTCACCTCTCAGGTCGTAAATTACCGGAGAAATTACTTTTATAACGGTAAACGGACCGGTATATTTCGGAGTCAATTTAGCGGAAAAATGTCGGACACTAGAAGACAGATGATACTCTACCTTCATTACTCTATCACCCACGTGACAACGCCAATCTCGACGACGGAGATTGTAATAACGGTTTTGATGGGTGAAAGCAAGGGATAACTGGACACAGACCAGATGGAAAGTTTCGCGTAATTTGTCTGATCTAGTTCGTTGTTCTGAAATCTGTTCACGATTCGGATCGATCGGAAAATTTCCTTCGGTCTCCACCGGAGCGGTAAAGAAACGGACTATCGAATTCGGTGCTTCAAGTTCTCGGCCAAAATTTAAAAAGGCAGGTGAAAATCCGGTGGATTCATGTGAGGCTGAATTCAAGGCAAATAGGAAATCGGTTAGAAATTTATCCCATTTTCGGTGGTCCCCATTGCAGAATTGTGCAATCACGGTTTTTAAGGTCCGGTTTGTTCTCTCCACGGGATTGCATTGTGGAGTATATGTAGGAGTGAGGCGGTGCTTAATTCCAAACTCCTTCAGGAGAGTCTTGAAGATTTTACTTTCGTACTGCGTCCCATTGTCGCTGATAACGGTTTCCGGACAACCAAAACGAGTTATGATTTCCTCGTAGAAGACTTGAGTTACGGCCTGGGCGGTAGCTTTTCTCAACGGTTTACACTGTAAACTTCGTAAAATGGTCCTGCAAGACAAGAATAAAATTTTTTCCCTTGGCGGACCTTGGTAACGGTCCTACCAGATCGGTGCTCACACATTTCCAAGGGAACTGATTCACGGTCGGCTGCATGAATCCAGGCTTCTGCTGTTGAGATACTTTGAATGCTTGGCACTACGTACATCCACGCACGTACTTTGCTATATCGCGGAACATCCCCGGCCAATAATACTTGTGAGATATTCGCGCAATCGTCTTGGCAATACCTAAATGTCCTGCAGTCGGACTGTCATGTTTTTCTTTCAGAACGTTTAACCGAAGCGGTTTCGGAACACATAGCTTCCACGGATCTCTCATTTCCGGTTCAGACAAGTCATTAGAGTCTTAGAAGTGGCGGTACAACCGATTATCTTTAACACAATAATCCGGATGCGCCTTTGAACTCTTTTCAACTTCGGCTTCCTTTGAATTGTACCAGACACAATTCACGGGGTCATTCAGTACATATAACTCTTGATTGTCATTTGTTTCCTCCTTGTTCGGTAACGGATCGTGTGACAGGGCATAAGCCATACAATTCAACACTCCTTTACGATATTTCATTTCAAAATAGTACTGATGTAGGAAAATGCTCCAACGTGCCAATCTAACACTCGGACTCTCAATCGAGTGCAGCCATTTCAATGACTGGTGGTCGCTCAATACGGTGAATCTATATCCTTCCAAATATGGTCTCTTTTTATCAATGCCTCACACAATAGTCAAACACTCCTTTTCGGTAAAGGAGTAATTCTTTTCGGCGGCTGTTAATGTTCGGCTAGCGTGGGCAATGATTCGGTCGGCTCCCTCAGTAGTACGAGTCAATGCCGCAGCAATTCCCACATCCGAAACATCGGTTTGCAGAATAAACGGCCGGTTGAAATCTGAACAAGCCATCACAGGGGCACTGGTGAACCTATTTGTTGAACGCGACTTGCTGCTCCTCTCCCCAACTCTATCGTCGATGCTCCCTTGATAAGGCGGTTAGCGGACTGATAATTTTAGAAAATGACGGTATAAAAAGGCGGTACCCCGGAGCTATTCCTAAGAAACGACGGAGTGTAGACTGTAGACGGGCTTGGAATCTGCTGGATAGCTTCGATTTTCTCAGCATGAATTAATTGGATTGGTCGGTGATAATATATCGGAATCGTAGCGGCTTAGCGGTCGGACGGCTGATTCTTCAATCCCTTTTGTGTGGAATCCGTTCTCCTTTTATACTGGTTTTGTGCCAAAAGAAATAACAAGTCAGAGGAGTTCTGAGATTCTGGCTGTCAGTGGTGATTTGAATAAGAATTCCCCAATCTCCTATTGGCTTCACTTTCTCCCACATAGGATGTACAAAACTTTGATGCGTTAGATTCTCAGCCTCGTCGATGTTATTCCTTTTTAACCAAAGAAGTACATCAAATTATAAGTAACGAGGGCACTTCGTTACAACACACACACACACACACGCACGCACGATCGCACGCACGCACGCACGCACGCACCACGCAAGTACGCACGCACGGATTCAATTTCTCTCAATTTATTCGGGATTCCATCTACACCACTGCTCATTCCATTTTCCAGATTTCTTACTATATTCAGGAAATCATTTCCACTAACTAAATTACCAAACATAGATTCAATATATTTGGTTGTGTTGTTTATATATGGATGATTTTGATCAATTATTAACTCATCAATATAATCAGTTATATAGTTCAAGAAGCTGTCAGCTATGTATTGTACAATTCCCTGTACTTTTATGGGATTAAGTACACCACTTCTCCCAGTTATACTATTCACTATTTGCCATCCTGCTTAGAATAAAGATTCTGTATTCTTCGTGTCAGTTTTCCGTTATACTTATTTTTCTCGAGTCAATAGAAATCACTAAGCCTACGATCTACTCTACTCATAATATGAAGAAAATCAAGCCGATTCTTGAATTCCTACATTTCCTGATTACATGCTTCATTATGTTTCTTTTGTCTTTTATTTATTAAACATTGATGTTGAAGTCACCAGCAATTACAACATATTCTTTCTCATTATATACCACATTCAAAATTCCTTCAAATTTAGAGAAAAATATCTCAACGTTTGCACCTGAAGGTCTGTAAATTGGAACTATAAGCAGTTTTCTTCCTTCAATGATAACTTCACTCGGGACCACTGACTACCTGATCGTATTTTGTCCGGATTTTTGTGGGTAGATTATCTGTTCTTCATAGTTGTTAATTTTTTGTAGGAGTGAATCATTATTTATGTGCAAGATATTGTTTTATCTCTGATTTCTGCAATTATTTCCTTAAAGTACCTATTTTCAGCTTCTAGAAGTTTGTTTTTCTCCTGTATTTCCACTTGTTTTCTTATAGTCTCATTTTCACACTGGTCTCACTGTAACTTCCCATTTTCTGATCACTCAGAAATAGGATTTTTTGGTTACTTTTTGTATAACTTTTCTGTAAGGTACCATAACAAATCATACAGACATACACTCCACATAGCTTGCTACAACATTTTATCAGAATCTCGCTTTTTCACCTTTTTTCTCCACTTTCTCCTCACGATCGAGGTCGTCTAAGCCGTCAGTCGTTGCCATCTTAATTAAGAATGAGGATCCAGGCTATAGTCTGGTGGTAGCGCATACCCTTTTCAATAGAAATTTCAATGATCGGTGTTCATCAGAAATTTCGTCTGCTTCAACGCGGACGAGACGAGTTCAAAATAGTCACCCCTCCACTGTCAAGCTCAAGATCTGCCAAATTTCTTGCCACCAGACTTCAGTTTCTCACCAGAGAGAGAAGTTGTAGAACTCTTCACCTAGTGAGGATTTTTCCCCATGCCTATAACCTCCAAACCTTCAAGCAAAGTAAGAATGCCTATCTCCTCTCTCTACATTCCACTGCTGACTCACATGATGTTCCTCGGACGTTATAGGTTTCCCTCTAGGGTAGTCAAAGTATTAAAAAAAAGATGAATTACAACTGGAAAACATTGATGATATAGATTTTCATCTTGATAGCTCTGACAGGAAGGGAATGGTGAGCTACGAGAAACAATAATCATAAAGTTTATCTCAAAATTTGGTATGCTCAATTTGAGAACACCATAATATCGAATTTTAATCGATAGCCTCAAAATATGTTCAGTATTTTGGTGTGTTAGGTTATTGCTATCGCGGAAAATCTTTCAAAATATTATTAATACTTACCTTTCATCCTTTTAGTAAGTCGTTACCACACTTATACATCATATCAGCACACAGGATGTCCCACAATGACTATTCATAAGAATATTTTTTTTTGAGGCTTCTTCAATTGAAACAACTGAAATTCAGTTTTTTTTGAGTATCTATACTCTTCTCAAATAATAATGATACCTTTGGGTTACATATATATGGACCTGAGCTGATCAAAAGTCAATTTTTAAAGAAATTTCCAGAAAATATCAAAATATTGATCGAATATAAGTGTCCTTTAAAAAGAATATCGACAAAATTGAATTGTCATAGCTTATAATAATACCTAAACTGGCAATGTTCTCAACAGTAGAATAAGCAAATGTGGAGATGACAGTAACAATATGAAAAAGGTTTTATTTCGAGTCATAAATATGACACAATTATTTTTTATCATTTTCGTATGGTCACAATACGGACAGAGGGTCCATTTTGGTTCCGATATTTTGAATTTCCAAATTCTCTCAACGGATTCATAACCAGTGAACAAAAAACAAGGAAAAATGAAAATTCCGTAAGAATCGGGAGAATGGAACGCGATTTATCGTAATTTCCCTGGATGCTGCCCAAATTTGAATATCCGTTGAAAAATCGTAACTATCTTTTGAATGGGGTCCATTATATGTGTTCAAATTTTTTGGATATCTCAAGAACATCCTTGGCTACTTTCTCAACCCTTGAACTGAAGGGTTGTTTTTCGTTTGTTTTGGAATATCTCGAAATATTGATCGGGAAGGAAAGTTATGGTAACAAAAAATTCAACTTCCAATTATAAAATTTTCAATCGTCGAACTATTAGCCGATTTATGTTTTGATCGCTTTTTTTTCAGAGCCCCTTTAACTCGAGAAGGCTGCGTTTTTCGGAAATATTGCATTTGGATTCGAAAAATACGAAAATATTATTTGTTTTCAATTTCGATCCCTTTTTGATCTTTTTTTTTTTAGAAAGCACGTGAAAGCGGTCATCCTAACTGACCAGAAGCCATATGGGATACACCCTGAACCCACCCACCAAGTTTCGTAAATGAAGGAGTATTCTCAAAAATCCGTGGATAAAAACCTTCATTTACTGTACTATTAGTGACATTTTGAACATCAAATTTCATCAAATGAGTCATTCGCAATAAATTCTTGACGTGCTACATCTTCCAAATCTAATGATAAATTGTCAGTCGATTGCCTGGAGATTTCAGTTAGCTGAACGTTTTATAAATGAATCAAAAATAAAAATAAAATATTTTATCTCATTGAAGAGACTTCATCTTATGGAGAAATTCATAAGAAATGTTCGTGTGTATTATTGGTTCGTCATTACTTTTGTACTCAAAGAATTAAATTTTGAGAACGTGCTTATTTTGAGAAATTTTCATCATTATTTTCATACAGTTTGGTAGATGTACCAAGTGAAGCTGAACATTGTGGACATAAAAACTGTATTGATGAAATTATTCATTCAATGGTACGTTACAAATATTTAGTTGTACATCCAATGCACGTGAATGAGCTACTTCCTTTCATATTATAGTTAAGAGAATCAACCAAGATCCGAAATTGTTTTCATGAGAGTTACTCTTTTCGTGTCTTTTTAGTACTAGTGACAAATGTTTTCAATCAGAACAATTCTCCTTATTGGACAAGTTTGGTAAAGACTTGCCAAAAAGTTTGCAACAGAAACGTCAACCATATATCTTCATGTAGAATGAATGAACTAATCATTTACAACTTTCTCTCCTTTGGCAATGGTCTGGTAAAAAAATCTAGCAAAACTTTATTTAATTTATTTTATTTATTGGGTAACTCCATTTTGTCATTTGACGGTGATCTTTTTCAGTTGGAAATGTTGCATCTGTTGATGTAATTATTAAATGGCAATTCTCCAGGGTCATCAGATAGTACGGTGAAGAGTACTTCTGCTGGAAGAATCATCGAAAATCTCAGAAAAACCTTTGTTTCTGGAGAATCCAAATATTTTTTCAAAGAAGAAAGCTGCTTTTCTTGCCGGTACCTGATAATCGATTTTTTTTCTGTAATTAAAATAGAAAATTCTAATTTGTTTGTAATGTTGTCTTACGAATAGTTATAGATACGAATATTTCAGAATCCTGATTATGTTTCATATTTATGCGTCACAAAAGATAAACAGTCCACTGTCACTAGTCGGGTATCACAGAAGTTGTAAGTGTTCGTCTGTCGGTTTTACCGTCGTTTGATTCGAAGGCTCGTGTCTATTGCATTTGTGCATCAAGGAGAACTTGGATATTTCTACCTTGCCTCTACTCGGTACTGCTATTGGAGTATAATCGGGGCAACGCTGCAGTACGCACAGGCATCTGCCATGTAAACAGTTTGTATATGTGGGAACGCCCAGGAATCTGTAATATGAAAGCTTCGTATATGTTGTAGACGCCAAGGTGCGTTTTTATGAAAGGACGCTGAGAATATAGTGAAGTGTATATGACTTCATAGAATTTGCTGAAATTTGGTGAGGTAATATCTATTTATAATACGTCGAGTATATGCGCAAAAATTTATAAATCCGGAGGCTGAGAGTCGCGTTTTCGTAAGGACGCCCAGAATATAGTGAGATGTATATATATATATATATATATATATATATATATATATATATATATATATATATATATATATATATATATATATATATATATATATGTATATATATATGTCAAGCGACTACTTCCGGGACTTTTTTTATTGCTTGATGACGAGTTCCGAGACATTTGTCGAGTTCCAGGTCAGACCTGGAAATTTTATTTGTCTATAGACGAGTTCCGGGACTGTCCCTGAAATGACGTGACTTCCAGGACATGATGAAAATATTTATCAATTATATTATAATTTCATGTAGAATCGCAATTAAAGTTTCTTCGTCGTAATTTCGATTGAAACATTTTTTTTGATGCTGATGTAGGGATAACTACCATCAGAAATGCGAAGCTACCAACTCCATAGTTACTCGAAAATTAGGGAAAGTTGTGAAACGCGGACTTCTCCAACAGTTTCTGATATGTAAGGACGATTTTCAAGCCTCATCAGAATTATTACAGTTGGCGGTTCCCTTCTTTCAAGTTTCAAAGATAGTTACAAAATAAGCTAACAGATGATAGCAGACATTAAAGATGTCCCGGAACTCAGCGTTTCACATCTAAGATATCTAGAATAGAGTAATGTTTTGGAAAACTCGGTTTTTTTATTTGTAAGTTGCTAATAATAATCTAAAGTATGGGTTGACCATCTCATAAAAAGTTGTTGCAAATAGGTTATCAACAGTTAATCGTAAGTACCACTTGAATAATAAGTTCACTTTCCTAGTGACTTTTAGATGATAAATTCTGTGTTCTTGAAAAGTCACCGTTATGCCAATACTGATACTGATAGACTTGAGAAATGACCTTTTCGCACCACTTCGTTTTGTTATACATTTTCTTACCAAGTTTTCCAGTCTCAAAGCTATCGGTTTACCCAAAAGATATCTCTGTCGATGTTGAACGCCGATTTCCGGGACATTTTTTGATATGTTATGACGAGATCCAGTTCTCGCTAGACTTTTCGTAACTTGATGCTTCCCTTGTTTAGAAATTTTGAAATGTAGCTAATATGTTTCCAATTATTCATAAAAAATTAGAAGTTTTAAATTCGAAGCTACGTAGTCGATAGTTACATACACGAAAAACGAAAATTAGAAAACATGTAATAGTTTGTTCAAATGCAAAGCGCGAACTTCCGCGACAGTTTCTTGTATCTAAGGATTCCAATCCTTGGCAGAATAACAGATCTGCAAAGTATTATATCCATTTTTTAAGTAAGTATAAATACGGGAAGCATAGAACTGCGAAAATTCTAAGGCGTGGATATGTCACATGTCAATATGTTGTATGAAAAACGAAAAAAATCTGAGAAGAGGATCTGAAATTATAAGCATATTTATCCAAATTTGAAAACTGAAGTAGATGTCATCGGATATTTTTGCCGGAAACTTACCTATATTTTTGCATATTTAAAAAGAGCTTATTTTTCTGAAAAAACTGTAAAAAAAACATTGCAATCTTCTTCCGATAAAAAATTATAAACAATTTTGTCGCTTCTGTGGTTAATTGAACATTGTTTATGAATGGTGACAGACTGTACTACAAAGCTTTGACTTTTACAAAAGTCTTAGTTGCGGGTATTTCGCGGTGATACAATAAATTGAAGTACAAACTAATATTACGATAATAATATCTTCAATGAGCGAGCACTCCACAAATAAGTAGTGTGATTTTATGTCGCTGCGATTTATCACAAAATCAAGAAATCGAGGAGTGAGCCACCGCACTTATACTAGCGCTTTTTTGAGGCAGTCGCGGCCGCCTTGCTTTGACCTGTCGGTCTATGACTCTGATGATGTAACATATAATATGTTACTATTAGTACCACAGAAAGACCTCCGTTTTACTTCTCCTACTGAAGCCTTACATAATATTTCTCTAGATAGTTCATCGTAAGCATATTTGTTTTGTTCAATCAATAATTAGTAATAATATTGATTATTACGTGATATTGTTTAATTCTATTTTCTAACTATCGATACGACAAAATTGCTTATAATTTTTTAACGCCTTGTACATTTTATCAAAATTAAAGCGAAGAGGTATTATAACATCAACTCTTCATTCCCATCGCGTATTTGAAAGAGGTTTAAAGTCAAAGTAGGTATCTGGTTCGTAATGATATCGCAACGTGAAGTTGATGCCGAAAAAACACATATATTTCCTGAACAATAGAAAAAAAGTTTGAGATTCTCAATGAGCCTCTATCGGCACCATTTACTATCAAATTAAGTGTGTGAGCCAAACACGAAACGTAAAACGCACGAGGATTCATGTCCAATATTTTTTTTTTGAAGGCCTTTATTTTTTCCTCTGATGTTTGCATCATTATCATATCCTTGGACTTGTAAATCTTCTAGTTCAATTTAGCATACTTTAACAAATTCAACAAATAAGTTGCCAACCCTTGTCCAGTAGTATCAGTTACAGGTAACAAACCTAAAAATTCTTTTACCTCAGAAAGTTGTTAAAATAAACAAATCTTACAATAACAGTAAGTTGTTCTTTATGTGAGATACGTGTACAATCTAGAATCACAGATTAGTATTTAGATTGTTTCAGAAGAACTACTATCAACTATAGTAGTTATAGTTTTTTCAGAAATTAAATTAATCAATTCATTTTGAATATTGAGGCCCAGATGATGGGGCATCCTAAGTATTTTGAATTCGAGCAATGCGTTCTGATAGTATACTATCAAAGTTAGAAATACATTCTACTAACTTTAGAGAAATTTTCCTTTATTTAAGTAGAATAATATTTCAGAAGATCCTCTAAAAATAAAATTCTGACCAGCTAAAAACTTTATGATTTCGATTATCCTCTCCGAAACTGCCTCTTTTTCTCGCAACGTATTGGAGCTCAATTAACAGACTCTATTGTTTGACCTTTTACTAAGTCATTTTTTAGATCTAAATATTTTTTGAAAGAAAGTATGTGACCTGAACCCTTTTCGACTATCTCCTGATTTTGTCGTGGAAATGTTCCTAGTTCGTTTAAATAAAAAGGTAATTTTGGGTGCTAACACTAACAATATTACATTAGGAAACAACAGATGAGTACAACGGGGTATAACGGCGTTAAAACTGATTGAGTTCGAGGGTTTCGATTAAATCATCTCATTAATTGTTGGTTTCCAATAGTTCGACGCACATACATTCTTCTTCCAAACATATTTGTATTACGTAGTTTGTTGAATTTGAAATTATAGAGTTCGAGGGAGGCGATTCTATCATCTTATTAAAGCAGATTGTTGGTTTTTCATAGTTCGACGGACATAAGTTCTTTTTTCCCAAACAAATCTTCATCACATAGTTTGTTTGTTGAATTTATAACGTGACAGAAAGTGTAGCGACCAAGCCATAAATCATAATCTCTGATAAAGGAGCGACCCAGGTACCCTTTGCTCATAAACGGACCATCGGCTTTGCATTGCACTATTTAACAATTTTTCTTTGTGAATATAATAATGTCCTCTTCTTGTTCGGTGTAAAATATAGTGTGTAAGAAATTGAAAACAGTTGAATTGAATAGAATTGAAACTCGATCTATAAGATTGTTCTGCTAAAATAATAATATCCTTGTATTTATATGGAAACAGATTCTTATTACAAAGACCAGGTCTTATACAAATTTAACTTTAGTGCAATTCTAATAGATATTGAGTTGCATTGTATTTTAATGTAAAACTTCTGATAATGAATTATCTCTTCGACTCAAATTATTTCTATGCTCTACAAAAAAATCATGAAGTTCATCTAGGTACTTCTGTTGAATTGGAATGAAAACTTTTCAATCCATAATACACGAAAAAATTATTTTATAGACTGATATTATATGGGATTACGAAATTCATTCATGCATGTATTTCTTCGATAACCAATCTGATGTGTGATATGTCCTACTACCTTATTTTTCAGGAACTACTATTAATTTTGGAACTAGTAAAATATTTCAAAACAAAAAATATTGTTCATTCAAGTTAGAATTTCATTTATATGGTATGAGTCTTCATTTGAAATCATTTAAAAGCGTTTTAGTTCCATACGCCTCCAAATTTAAATTGACTTCCTAATTTTTACATGGCTAAATTGTATTCCTTAAAATTCTATTTAACGTAAAAGACTGTTAGCATCCGATTTGTTATGATACCATGTAATTTTATGAGAACCGTGTTTTCCGTTGAAATTGAATTCATGTGCCTCATTTTCGAAAAAACTAGCTACAACATATACCATAGGGTCTTAGTTGAAAAACGACAAATATTAATGCCGTTAAAATGTAACAAACATATATTGCAAAAGTTTGATTCAAATAGCCGTACGACACTACGCATTGAGCATTTTAGTAAAATCGAGAGAATTGTTTAAAGAATTTTGTATAGTGTCAGAACCTTATTAAACTTTTTTCTATTTTTTTTAGTAAAGATATATGTTTTTTTCCGTCAGTGTTCTACCAGCAATTCCCACCTCACTTTTCCATTTTCCATGCTGGAAAAGATGTTACATAAGGAAATTCTCATTCAATTTTTCTGTTGGATTGATGCAACTCCCAGAAAAACAATTAAACATCTCGTTTTTGAGATACAGAGAACAAACTAGCTTTTTTAATAATAGAATGCCCTCAATATTTTTCAAAGTCATAAGAATATACGCCATTCCGTTTAAAATAATGCAAATGCATAATTTAAATGGCCAGAGGACATTTTGTTAGTCCCATAGTTCTTACTAGTCCTAACATCTCTACCATTGTCATGTATGTTATAAAAAAGAAATATTTTCCATCTGTATTTTTTAATAAATGTTTAGGGCTTTCACCAGAAACTTTTGCTAACATTGGAAATTAAAAAAATCACTGGGATAGTTGCTTCATAAACATTCCCAATTTGCGACCTCTCATAATATAGACAGTACCTTAGCCAACGTAACCTACACTTCCCCCAAAAAACTTTCTCTCTTATGTCTTGCTTGATGAAATAATAACGTTGTAATTAACATTTGAGAAATAACTGTATAATAAAATTCATTTGAAAGCGCTATTCAATGTAACTCGTTTTAGGTTTGAGAACAATAAATTTATTTGAAAGCTCATATTATTATTATCAGTGACTAAGAATTTATCACTTAGATCGCTGCTAAACAGGACTTTACCACAGACAGAATGCAGAATAAATGGGGGTTCCACCAAAAGGAAACATTTCTGCAATAGTTTATTAAACTATGAGACAATTTTGATGGAAACGAGGAATTATTCTGAATTTGGTATGTTAAAAGGACCTAAAAACAAATGTATTACTTGTAAAGATCACCGACGTGCTACAGGAATATTATAGCCCCTGTATAGATCCATGTCCTGACAAGGCTGGAGGCATAGGGATCCGAAGTCAGTTCACTACAGGTTTCGACATGTTGGGGCTCTTCAGGTGGTTAGTTTAGATTACGAATATCTTCACAGGGGTTACAATATGGTTGGCGAACAATTGAGAGATAAAAAGTGTAGTCCAAAGCCGGAAGTGGTATGGTCATGTGCCCTCGGAATAGTTGTTTCTCTTGTTCTGAGGGTTTTCCGTTGAGTGGGCGCATACCGACATAACTCTGAAAGTTAACAACAATCGAAAGTTAAAAGTGCTTAGATTCTGATTCGGTACATATTTTCCGGCCAGTCGTATTCTCCAATGTAGGAGATTTCGACGTAAGTGGGTATATTTTGACAGGTCCTGCCTAAAACTCACTTTTTTCCCACTACCGCCCGCAAAGGAATAACGCTCGCCGTGCAGTGTTTGAAGTTAAATTTTACGCACTAGTTAGTAAAATATATTCCTTACGCACTAGTGCGTAGAGAAACGTCAATAAGACTAAAAAAATAATGGGTCTGGACATGCCAAAATATACCTGTTTTCGTCGAATTCTCCTAGTTTAGAGAATAGAGAATAGTACTGGCCAGAAAATTTGTATCGAATCAGACTCACCAAACTTTCAACTTCCAATTCCCACCTCAAACCAATTTCGGTAAAGCCGTTTAGTTTTGTATTTTCTATCTACGTAGCGTGTGTTTATGTCAAATTTCGATGTCATCCTAGCCCTCGACAATAGCGGCCGGTGATCGCCATGGCAACTGTGGTAATATATTTTGGCCGCCTCTCTCGGTCTATACAAGATATTTTTCAAAAAGATTTCTTATCTTAAAAGATTTATTCTACGGTAGTTGAAAGAAATTTGTTTACAACATGTGTGTAAAGTATCTTTTTTGAATCATGAATCATGAAACACTAGTAGTATTTTACCCTTATTGACGTCACTTTACGCACTATTGCGTAAATAATTTTTTTTATGCCATAGTGCGTAAAATTGATCTTTAAGCACTGTACGGCGAGAGTACTTCTTGGGCGGTAGTAGGAAAAATGTTTTTGAACATGCTAATTTAGATACTTCTGAAATGTTTGTACAACTTCAATAAATTAAATTAGTCGTAAACTATTGCAGAATTTTGTTCGTGAATGAATATTTCTGAAAATATGCAATTTTTGTGTTTTTACAGTTTGCCTGATTATCTAATATTAAAAGTCAATCTATATTCAGCTGTATGCTAATAGTATTTGTTGTTGTTGATTAATAATAAACAATAACAACTGAATTACTTGAATATTTATTTTCTTGTTCGCCCCCACAACGTATATAATGCAAAAAATACTATTATGTCCACTATGTTCCAATCTAAAAAACAGTTTTTTTTTCAAAAGGGCTCTTTATTTTATCGAAAGATATTGACTCAATATAGGTATTTGATTTATAAGAGCATGAACCCATATATTCAGTTGTCCCGGAAGTCGCCATTAGAGAAATAACCACCAAAAAGATATATTTTTTAATTCTAATTCATTGTACTATGCATATACAAGAAAATTACTGATTATGTTCAGAAAACAATATATGCGAGATCCTAGGAATTTGAAATAAGAATGTATATAGGGGCTTTAAGTTAATTTTATATGTCCCGGAGCACGACAATACGACACTGTACGTTGAACAATTTACAAAAAAGTGTACATAAAGGTGAATATGAGCTAATTGTGAAGGAAAATCAAATGTATACCCATTTCTGTAAGAAAATTTGTAGGACACGAAATGACCCAGAACGAATGATGACAATTTGAATATTTAAATATTTATTTTCATATTCGCCCCTCAAACGTATATAATGCAAAAAATACTATTATGTCCACTATGTTCTAATCTAAAAAACTGATTTTTACAGAAGTGTGGCCTCTATTTTATCGAAAGATATTGAGTCAAAATGGGTCTTTGATTTGTAAAAGCATGTTCCCATATATTTAGTTGTCCCGGAAGTCGCCATTAGAGAAACAACCACCAAAAAGATACTTCTTTAGAATTCTAGTTTATTGTACTATACATATTTGAAAAAATTACTGTTTATGTTCAGAAAACAATATATGTAAGATCCAAGCAATTTGAAATAAGTATGTACACGAGCATTAAGTTATTATCTTGAATTTTGTATTAATGTCCCGGAACACGTCAATACATCACTGTACATTGCAAAATTTCAAAAAACGTATACATAAAGGTAAATATGCGCTATTTGTGAAGGAAAACCAAATGTATACCCATTTCTGTAAAAAAATTTATAGGGTAAAAAATGACCCTGAAGTCGTCGCTTGACATATATATATATATATATATATATATATATATATATATATATATATATATATATATATATATATATATATATATAGATATTCTTTTGTTGATATTCTTGAACCATTTGTAATATTTGTATGTTTTCTTGGTATATTGGTTCGTATATATACTGATAATGAAACAAAAATTTTTATTTCATTATCAGTATATATACGAACCAATATACCAAGAAAACGTACAAATATATATATATATATATATATATATATATATGTATATATATATATATATACATACGAAAACGCGACTCTCAGCCTCCGGTTCAATTTTGTAACAGGGATTTATAAATTTTTGCGCATATACTAGACGTATCATAAATAGATGTTACCTCACCAAATTTCAGCAAAGTCTATGAAGTCATATACACTTCATTATATTCTCAGCGTCCTTTCATAAAAACGCACCTCGGCGTCTACAACGTATACGAAGCTTTCATATTACAGATTCCTGGGAGTCCCCACATATACAAACTGTTTACATGGCAGATGCCTGAGCGTCCTGCAGCGTTGCCCCGATTATACTCCAATAGCCGTACCGAGTGGAGGCAAGGTAGAAATATCCAAGTTCTCCTTGATGCACAAATGCAATAGACACGAGCCGTCGAATCAAACGACGGTGAAACCGACAGACGAACACTTACAACTTCTGTGGTACCCGACTAGTGAGAGTGGACTGTTTATCTTTTGTGACGCATAAATATGAAACATAATCAGGATTCTGAAATATTCGTATCTGTAACTATTCGTAAGACAACATCACAAACAAATTAGAGTTTTCTATTTTAATGACAGAAAAAAAATCGATTATCAGGTACCGTCAAGAAAAGCAGCTTTCTTCTTCGAAAAAATATTTGGATTCTCCAGAAACAAATGTTTTTCTGAGATTTCCGATGATGCTTCCAGCAGAAGTACTCTTCACCGTACTATCTGATGACCCTGGAGAATTGCCATTTGATAATTACATCAACAGATGCAACATTTCCAACTGAAAAAGATCACCGTCAAATGACAAAATGGAGTTACCCAATAAATAAAATAAATTAAATAAAGTTTTGCTAGATTTTTTTACCAGACCATTGCCAAAGGAGAGAAAGTTGTTAATGATTAGTTCATTTATTCTACATGAGGATATATGGTTGACGTTTCTGTTGCAAACTTTTTGGCAAGTCTTTACCAAACTTGTCCAATAAGGAGAATTGTTCTGATTGAAAACATTTGTCACTAGTACTAAAAAGACACGAAAAGAGTAACTCTCATGAAAACAATTTCGGATCTTGGTTGATTCTCTTAACTATAATATGAAAGGGAGTAGCTCATTTACGTTCATTGGATGTACAACTAAATATTTGTAACGTATCATTGAATGAATAATTTCATCAATGCAGTTTTTATGTCCACAATGTCTAGCTTCACTTGGTACATCTACCAAACGATATGAAAATAATGATGAAAATTTCTCAAAATAAGCACGTTCTCAAAACTTAATTCTTTGAGTACAAAAGCAATGACGAACCAATAATACACACGAAGATTTCTTATGAATTTCTCCATAAGATGAAGTCACTTCAATAAGTTAAAATATTTTATTTTTATTTTTGATTCATTTATTAAACGTTCAGCTAACTGGAATCTCCAGGGAATCGACCGACAATATATCATTAGATTTGGAAGATGTAGCACGTCAAGAGTTGGACGTTTATTGCGAATGACTCATTTGATGAAATTTGATGTTTAAAGTGTCACTAATAGTCCAGTAAATGAAGGTTTCTATCCACGGATTTTTGAGAGTACTCCTTCATTTACGAAACTTGGTGGGTGGGTTCAGGGTGTATCCCATATGGCTTCTGGTCAGTTAGGATGACCGCTTTCACGAGCTTTCTAGAAAAAAAAAGATCAAAAAGGGTTCGAAATTGAGAACAAATAATATTTTCGTATTTTTCGGATCCAAATGCAATATTTCCGAAAAACGCAGCCTTCTCGAGTTAAAGGGGCTCTGAAAAAAAGCGATCAAAACATAAATCGGCTAATAGTTCGATGATTGAAAATTTTATAATTGGAAGTTGAATTTTTTGTTACCATATCTTTCCTTCCCGATCAATATTTCGAGATATTCCAAAACAAACGAAAAAAACCCTTGTTACATAATTGAACCGGAGGCTGAGAGTCGCGTTTTTGTAAGGACGCCCAGAATATAGTGAGATGTATATATATATACATATATATATATTTGTATGCTTTCTTGGTATATTGGTTCGTATATATACTGAAAATAAAATGAAATAAAAATTCTTTTTGACGTTTCGACAATGTTCATTGCCTTTATGGAAATGTGAATTAGTGTTTCCATGTAATTTAGAAAAGAATAGATGATTTCGATTAATGAAATGCGTCTGCAGCCGACTTGTGTTTTAAAATCCAATTAAAACTGCAGAAAACATTGGATCGGTTGTGTGTGAAAGAGTTATGTATGGCTAATTAAAATTTGAAATGGATTGAATTTGATTAAATACGAGACATTCTAAGATTGTACAATCATTAATATCTATGATTATTGTATGAATTAGTTATTCTATGATAAACACTCTATCCACATCTATTATAATCAACTATACAAGTTTAAGATAATTCTATGGAATTTTAACCTCAAAATTGTTACTCATAATGTCATAGTTAAACAATACGTTATCTTTTTTAGGTTGAATTTTGAATAGACATTTACAAATGTCAGATATTAAGAGGTTTCAATACTTTCAATTGAAGATAAGCATTATCTAAGTACTCACTATTGAGAATGATGTGATTATCATTGATTTTTGAAAATGTTGGTATTATTCTCAAACTTTATAGTCGTAATAAGTATATTTTTCTATTTTCACTTCTGATTGGTGAAAGTATTCATCATCTTTGAGAACGTTTTCAATAAATGGACGGTGTAGAATCCATAATTTTCTTATAAAAAGCCATGATTCTTATGATGTATGTATATTGATGTTGAGAGTAGTGTATTCTTGAAAAATAAAAAACCTGTTTCACCAGGCGAAATCATTCTTTTATTGATATTCTTGAACCATTTGTAATTAGCCATACATAACTCTTTCACACACAACCGATCCAATGTTTTCTGCAGTTTTAATTGGATCTTAAAACACAAGTCGGCTGCAGACGCATTTCATTAATCGAAATCATCTATTCTTTTCTAAATTACATGGAAACGCTAATTCAAATTTTGAATTCCATAGAATTATCTTAAACTTGTATAGTTGATTATAATAGATGTGGATAGAGTGTTTATCATAGAATAACTAATTCATACAATAATCATAGATATTTATAATTGTACAATCTTAAAATGTCTTGTATTTAACCAAATTCAATCCATTTCAAATTGTAATTAGCCATACATAACTCTTTCACACACAACCGATCCAATGTTTTCTGCAGTTTTAATTGGATCTTAAAACACAAGTCGGCTGCAGACGCATTTCATTAATCGAAATCATCTATTCTTCTCTAAATTACATGAGAACACTAATTCACATTTTGATAAAGGCAATAAACATTGTCAAAAAGAATTTTCATTTCATTTTATTTTCAGTATATATACGAACCAATATACTAAGAAAGCATACAAATATTACAAATGGTTCAAGAATATCAATAAAAGAATATATATATATATATGTATATATATATATATATATATATATATATATATATATATATAACTTAAGAGATATAGAATTAAATTTTCTGAATTATAATCCTATGTTAAATTATCTAAGTTATCTTCATAATTCAGAAAATTTAATTCTATATCTCTTAAGTTACATACACGATAGTGGCCAATTAGGCAAAGAAACTTTAAACTTATATATATATATATATATATTGTCATGAGGGTATTTACGACTGATTGTAGCTGGGATGGATGGTGATGCGAGTTACTATTCAAATATCGGTTCCTGAGGGGTCTTTTTTCTGAATACTGTATGTCCCAAACTTTTGTCAGTTTTCTTTTGAAAAGGTCAAAACGTCTCGCCGATGCGGAGAACTTCGATGGAGAAATGGAAACCATCCGAGCAGCCCTTAGGATGAATGGCTATTCAAGAAAACAGATTCATAACTCTCAACGCAAAAATGAGAAGGATGTCAACAATGAAGATCAACCAGTGGGAAACGCTTTTCTACCTTACATAAAAGGCTTAACTGACAAAATCTGCTAAATACTGAGCCGTCATGATATCAAAACAAACTTCACAACAGATAGGAAAATCAAAAATGTTCTTCGGAATCCAAAAGACAGAATTCCTCTAGAATGCCAAGGAGTGTACGAGGTGCCATGTGGTAATTGTGAAAAGACATACATCGGACAGACCAACAGACGCATTGATGTGCGAAAGACTGAACATGCAAACGCGGTGTCGAAAAACGAAACCACGTCTTCACTAGC
Organism: Endomychus coccineus; assembly: GCA_958510875.1. NCBI lineage: Eukaryota > Metazoa > Arthropoda > Insecta > Coleoptera > Endomychidae > Endomychus > Endomychus coccineus. The sequence continues at coordinate 182,187,623 of OY294067.1, read as the reverse complement.
TGAACATGTAAGAAGTACGGGCCATATGATCAACTTTAGCGGCACAAAGGCTCTAGCCAACATTGAACTCTTCTACACCAGAATAACGAGGAAGGCAATAGAGATCGAGAAACGTCCACATAGTGGTAACAAACGAGATGACGGACTAAGATTACCAGCAACATGGAAACCCGCTTTAGAAAGTCGGAAGATACAACCAAAAACAAGAGAGAACGTGGTATCCAGTGCACGTGCAACAGGTCACGGAAACTTTCCGGCTGATTCCAGCGTCGCAATGACGTCATCCAAACGTGTCACTCGGAGCCAAACACGTAGAAATCAACCAAGCGTGAAATAGTTCGGAAGTCCAAAAGTCAAGCATAACGGGGGATATAAATATCTGTCCCTCCAAGTAAGCGTCAGTTCGCCTAGATTTTCCAGACTCTACGGTCGAATCACCTGAAGATGGCAAATGCGACTTTGCCGAAACGTCGTGAAATTGGTCCTTTTGAGGACCGAAACCACACAACGCGGATCAATACCCGAGCATCCAGTTCTACATATATATATATATATATATATATATATATATATATATATATATATATATATATATATATATATATATATATTTACATCCCGCTATCTCCAGGGCGTCCTTTCACTATTCCTACTCTGAGCGTCCACTGCGTATTTCTCATGCAATCCCTACTATAACGTATGAATATATTCCATCTTTGAACAGTAGAGGTCGTAATAAGTTCATAGCCTTCATATTATAGGAAACAATTTTTAAAATTTGCATTCTACTGATTTCAGAGCGTCCGTTCATAAAGCCGCTCCTGAGCGTCCAAAATATACAGTAAAACTTTCAAATTTCGGGTACTCAGCGTCCCCGGAGTATAGTTTGCTTTCATACACCACATTTCTGAGCGTCCAGCGATGTTGCCAGTTCAGAAGGCTTATAATCGATTTGAAGGTTTTACAAATCAAAAGATAATGCTAATCCTTTCGGACCGTTGTTGGATGAAACTGTTTTGTTGGTCCTCTATAACAGTCCCAAAATTTCACATTGCGTATCATATTCTTTCTTGAATAACTGATGAACATTTCAGTTATATTTGAAGTTCAAAATTGGAAATATCCAATATGTAATGTATTTTTCATAAGAAAATGTATAGATAAATTTATTACTCAACTTGAAATTGCGTATTTTTCTAACCCAACGAAATTTTCTGTGGGAATTGAGGTGATCATACATAAATTTTTAATAAAATTTAAAGGCAATGAGAATGAAAAATTCCTTAACTAAAAACGCACTTTATTCAACTAAATCAAACTTAAAAAACAAACGGAACCTTCTCTTATTCTGTATAGACAGAGAAATAAATAACTATATAAGAAATAGACAGAAAAATATATAACTAAATGATAATCTTTCTATAACCCAACGGCAGTAATTGTCCACATAAGTAAAAATTGTCCACATAGGTAAAAGGTATTAACTTCTTAACAACCTCTTTTGAGCTATAAAATCTTTTTCAAAATTGGTTTGAAGAGCAGTCTTGAAAATCCGTATCCAAGCGGATAGCGTTAAAAGGAATATACATTTATAAAACGATTACAAACATTTTTTTGAAAAAGGATACTGAATACATCTATTCAATCTACAGGTAATGACAAATTTAAACAAATAAAATAATAATCTTTCCTTGTTATATACAGGAGTTGGGTCAAGGAATATGTAAATAAATAAATCACTTTTTTCTATAGAACTCAACAGCATCAGACTGTGGTTACTCATAACATTCAAAGCATCTGTCTACGATTCACTGAATAACTGTTACTGTTAGTAAAACGTAAAATGTATAAAATACCGAAGAATTTCCGAGAACCGGCGTTTTGGGACGCCCACAAATCGACGGCCTGAAAGTACTATATACAAACACCTTCCCCTTCTCCTACTCTGAGCGTTCACCACATGTTACTACCGCTCAAGCTGAATAATATTTACAATCTACCGATTTCAAAGCATCCAAAACATTTCTAAATGTCTAAATATCGGAAAGTATTGTACGCGTATAGTGGCTTTCATTCTGCACATTTCTGAGCGCCCAGCAATATTTAAGGTAGCTGAATTCATAGGAAGGATTTTACGAGTCAAAAGTAATGAAAATCAAAAAAATACCTCACGATATTCTGTTTTTAATTCATGAAGACTTCCATAATTGGCGATGAAAGTCCGAAACAAAATTCTACAGAGAGGGGTAAAGTGATTAGGTAGTTCCGTGAGAACCTTAGTGGCGCAGGTATGTTTACTAACGGACTTTAAATACGAAAATCAGGTTATTAATACATTGAACAGATTACTGTAATATAAATCTAGTTGATCGTTTAGGATCTCATTATCCTATATCTTCATTGCTTTGAAAATTCCTATTGACTCTAATATATTTAGTTTTGATATTTTATCCTGACTATGTAAAATTTGGACATTATTCAAAATAGGAAAGGTATGGCCTGTTTCTAAAATATGATTTGCGAATGAGGAATCAGTCTTATAATTTTTAACGGAACGAAAATGTTCTTTATATGTAACTGCTATGTTACGGCAAGATCTACCTATGTAAAAACTATCACACTCTGAACAAGTTAGTTTAAAAACTCCGGGCCTTTTAAATTCGTCAGTTTTATCTTTCGCATTGAACAGAATATGAGATAATTTGTTTGGGGGCTTAAAGCTGATGGTCACAGGTTATGATGGGATAACATGTTTGCAATTTTTTCGCTCACAGGACCAAAATAAGTTAAAGAAACATATTTTAATGAGTTATCTTTGTCTTTCATAAAGGGATAAGTGCTATTGTAAATTAATTTTTGTCTTTTTCTATTTATTAATTTAGAAATTACTTGAGGAACGAAACCGTTATTTGTAGGAATAACTTTAATTGTATCTAATTCTTTACTAAGATTTTCTTGAGATAAGGGAAGGGAAAAGACTCTATGTATCATAGAATAAGAAGCAGCTAGTTTATGACTATAGGGGCTATGTAAAGAGGTACAAATTACTGTACCTGTGAAAGTAGGTTTTCTGTAAATGTCGAATGAGATACTATTATTATGATGTAATAATGTTAAGTCTAAGAAATTTATTTTGTGATCCTTCTCTGTCTCTAATGTGAATTTTATGTTGGGATAAATATTATTGATGAATGATAAGAAAGCATCTAACTGTCTAGATGTACCTTTAAAGAGGGCTAAAATATTGTCTAGGTATCTGTACCAAAATTAAATATGTTTTTTGTTATGGCAGAACTCATTATATTATCTTCTATGTGAGAAATAAAAATATCTGCGAGAAGTGGACTTAATGGAGAACCGATAGCTAATCCGTTATTTTGAGTATAAAATTCGTTATTAAACTGACAGTACTTTTGACTGAGGCATAAATCGAATGCCTGTTCTATTTCTGATTTTATCGAAGGATTAATATGTGACTTTTCTGAGATATTTTCATCGACATATACATATGGACTGCGCGTGGCAATGATAAGCGCGGGTAGTGCCGGCGTGAGAGAGGGGAAAACGAAGAGGACTAATACTGTCTTTATCTACTTTATCTATCGCGTTTCTATTGGCCGCTGCGTTGCCATGGAAATGCAACATGACTGTAGCTCGTATGTTTACGTCCCGAGCCGATAGATAAAGACAGTATTAGTCCTCTTCGTTTTCCCCTCTCTCACGCCGGCACTACCCGCGCTTATCATTGTCACGCGCAGTCCATATGTATATGTCGATGGATATTTTTGATTAAATGTCGACATGGGAGGGTTATTGAAAACATATTAGAAACATCAAAGGATACCAAAATACCGGTGTTAGGTATAATTTTTGGTTTTAATTCGTTTGTATTCCTTCTTTAACCTATATATAGTAGATATAGTACTTGTAAATTCATACCTTCGTTTTCGTCTGAAGATGACACGTTTAGTGTTGGAACTAGTAACGGCTATATTAAATATCAGTGATAGTATAACAAAGTAGTTATATTCATTATTTCGTTAAAATAGTCATCCTTATTCACCATAATTATTTCTTATTTATAGTGCTATCCACAGTAACTCTTTTATAGTTTATTGGTCAACAAGCAATATTAAGGTCTACAACAGAGCATTTTTTCGGAATGACATGATTTTCAACTATGATTGAAAATATTCTTTTCTAACAAGCTGGGAACATGGAATGGTATCTTCGCTTAGTTGGTCTCAATTTCCAGTTCCACAAGATAGATGACTTTCACCCATAGATGACAACATAGTCTTCACAAAATCATCAAAGTCTGATGCAGACACAATAACATTTGAAAATATTCAATCTCCAGATTGAAGATCGGGAATAATTTTAATTTTTTATATCCAGAAATAGACGGTCAAGATGAGTCGATAACTTTATCTTCGAATAGGATAGAAATTTCAATATTTCTTTGCAAAGATATTCTCTGACTGATCGGCTGTGTTTAATTCAGCAAAACTAATAATATTCCTGCAAATGATTGAAAAGATTGTTCTCATTACCAGTCTATGAACAAAGTCTTAGAGCAAACAGAGAAATACATCGGCTATTCATATTTGAAACAACGTACGGCAATTCGTTCACAATTCCAAGTTATAACGAATTTCATCATAAAAAACTAGCGCGGAATTTCATTTTTGCTTCCAAAAAATGGCCATAGCTTTTTGAGCACAGGGTTAATGCAAATTTGAACTAACTCATCGTTTTCAGAGTGTCAAAATACATAGAATAGACCAAAATTAGACCTCGCGGAAATTCGGACAAAAATCGTCGATTTTCCTCCTTAAATGCCTAGACTATTGTTGGAACGCGATATCCCTTTATCGGGTGCCGCACCTGCTGGTGTGATCGGCAGTGAACGTGTTGTTATAATATTTCTCTCTACAATCGGCAATCGGCCAGATGATTAGCGCTCCAAATGACGCGCGAAACAGAGCGAAAAGTGTCGAGTATTTCGACAATCCGTACTACTCAATAACTCAAAAACGGTCGTACCTCTTTGAACTTCTGAGCCAATAAGTTTCGAGCATCATTCCATAATTTGGGTTAAAATTTCTGATAAGCTATGAAAGAGTTCGCACTATAACACTATGAATGAGAAACAATCGTTCTTATCCACTAACAATACTGTTCTGTTTATTCTGATGATGGCTACTTGGTAGCTGAAAGTACTTGACAGTATTTCAATTGGATAAGTATGATATTTCTTTGTTTATAGTGTCCAAATTTTAAGTGGATTGCATTCATCATTTGGCCGCTACACGAGAACATACTTTATGCCATATAACTCGATTCAAGATTAAATGGCAAAAATTAATAAATATAGCATGTACTGGAAATGTCCGTCTTTCTAGTCGATTCCTCATGGATGACCTCTCTCAAATAAGCCTTCCTTATTCCGAATTATTTCGTACTGCTCTATTACTATTTGTTCAAAATTTCTCTCGTTTTCAATTTGAACCTAGTACATTTAAATAACCCCATGGAACAGAATCTGAGGATTGTTAGTCAGGTAAACGAGGAGGCCACGCAACTGTACGGTATTATCCCCTTTTGAGGGTAAATCTAACTGAAATGAGCAGGTGCTCCATCATGCATAAACCAACTTACTGATCTATTTGCGTATGGTACATTAACTATTAGATCCGTAAGGTCGTTCTCCAATAAATTGAAATATGTTTCACCATTTAAGTGAGGAGGTCCATTTCCACCATTTTCAAATAGATTTTCCATGAAAATGTTTTTTCTGAAGAAAAATGTAAGAATACTTTTTTGAAGCAAAATTTTTCGAAAAACCTATGATTAGTTTTAAAATAAAATAAAATGATGCGATCCAAAATAAAGCAGAAAATGTATTGCAAGTTCCCCGTACCGTCGCTTCTGTTAAGAAGCTTCGTCGACAGGTACCTACCATATAAAAAAATTTGCATCGATAATTACTAAAGCCAAATTACCAAAATTGAAATCTTGGCATGTTATGGTTCCTGAGTCATAAAACGAAAAACATCTTTCAGTCTTCATCTGTAAAGCTCCGTAGCTCTTTATTGAAACATTTCCGGACTTGATTTGATATGAATTTTTCTTATTTTTCAGTTTGGCATATGAAATTCCGGATATGCTATATAGACATCTGAATATGGATCACCTTTCGCATGAAAGAAAACATAATCAGTAATGATTCAAGTCCTATGGGCCTCATTACTATTATCTGGATGAAAGAAAGGAAACGGGCACACGATAAGCTCCCCGAATAACCGTTTTTTGGATAACTGGGGAATTTCCTACTCGGGACATTTTTGCTTTTCAGAATTACAGCTGCTGTCCTGATTCACAACCGTTTCAATAAAATGGAGAAGGGCATACAGTAGATTTGTCGTAGGAATCGGTTGGAATGTATAAATGAGGCTGATGGCAATATATAAAGGAATATTAAAAAATTTATTAGTAACTGGAGAAATATAATAAACTATTCAACTAGCTTGATATGAAACAACTTGTTCAATCGGAAATTTTCAAATTAAAAAAGAGAAATTAATATTGAAATTAAATTTTTAAATATCATTTATAGATAAATTCACTTACAGATTCTAAATCTACTATGCGAATCGGACATAATAACATATCACTTCATCTATACATTTTGACCAATGTAATATTCTGTTGTTTCATAGTAAAATGCAATAATATTAATAATATAAAGATAGAAATCAACCTAGCTCTCACCGGCTTAAACTAAAAAGTTTTGGGGATCGAATTCAATTCAATAGACTCTACAACAAAAGTTTAATTAGATTGATTCACCATATAGATGTCGCAACTTTTTTTTTCGATTAAAACTAAAGAAAAATTACGCTGCTAACGTGATAAAAACTTATAATCTCAACCTAATGATCCAATTATCATCTATCTGAACCTATATTTACGGACTCGCCGATCATCGAACACCTTCAAGTTGCAGAGAAGTTCACTTTTATGGAATTTATCATTTGGTTTTTCAGCAATACACGAAAATATATTATGTAAAATTATCTCTTAATTGCGATGATGAGACGACACAGAATTATTGCCGTTGGGAATGAATTGATATTACCTCAAAGTTTATTGACCGCTACGTACAACCTGATCTTACCCAACACGCCGCGCGCCGCCTCGCTAATTCGTTACAAATAATAAAAATCATATGGTGAGTGTGTAATTATTTTGGTTCAGTTAAAAACTTGTCTTTTATATTGAGAATGCGGATTTCGGAAAAAGAAAGCGTTTATCTATTCAATATAAAATTGATGTTAATGCGGCTAGTTAACAACTCAATTCAACTGTTCGATATGTTTATTCTCGAAAAAACACCAGCTCTAAGTATCGACATTTCAGAATTCGTCAAGATTTCCCGCTGTCAGGATGATACTCTGTAGAAGTCTAACAATACATTACAATAAAAATCTACTAAAACAAAAACCATACAATTATAAAGAACAAAGAATGAGCGTAATATACAGATTCCATGGATGTAATAAATCTTATTCGAGATATCTCAAAGATCAGATATTTGTCAATACCCATCTTTGTGATAACAATCAATGCATAAAGTGGAAGAGAGCGCATCAATTTGTGGTGCCGCCTACATGATAAGTTTGGTGCTAACCATAGGTGCGATCAATTATTAAGTATGGATATCGGAATAATGTTTCTTATAATTACTGTAATGTACGCTACATCCGGGTTAAGTAATAAATAATCTAGTAATAACCATAGTCAGATACTGGAATTCCTATATAAACTTGCTCAATCAGAACAACTGCTTACGCCCAGTTTGGAATGCAAAAAACATGCGGAATAACTATCAGAATACGGCGTTGTCATTTCTCCTCGACGTCGAGGACGCCTACAAATCGACAGGCTGAAAGTACTGCATACACCTGACTAATACACAGGAATTGTAGCGAACGCCTCTAACGGCAGACACGTTGTACTATCAGTATACTTTTAATACACAAAACGACAGGTTGCACTAGCATCTGAGCGTCCAGACAAATTTTTGCCAACGGGTTCAGCGAACAAGTATGGATGATTTACTACGGGGAAACTTCCAAGCGTCCGTATACGGACGCTCTGTAGGAACCGGACGCTTGGAAGATAGCAATCCGTCAATGTACGGACGCTCGGAAAGTAGTAGGATAAATATATATATATATATATATATATATATATATATATATATATATATATATATATATATATATATATATATATATATATATATACATATATATATATTCTTTTGTTCATATTCTTGAACCATTTGTAATATTTGTATGTTTTCTTGGTACATTGTCAAAATTTTAAAAACAGAATTTTTATTTCATTATCAGTATATATACGAAACAACATACCAAGAAAACATACAAATATATATATATATATATTTATATTTACGTAAAACGGTACGTTTGGCCCCCATTCCGCTCACGAGTCAGGCACTTTGGCGCCTTTTGTAACGTATGACCCCGGGCGCCAAAGGGACTCTTGTCATACAACAGGACTTTTGACGCCCTTCTCATATTTGGGCGCCAAAGTGACGGTTCAATGACACATGTCTCGGGTGCCAAACGCACATTTCATCAGTTTGTCATTTGCCGATTTTGACATGCTCTATCAGAACTTTCCTGAAGAAGGATAAGATACGATGCCGTCGAAAGGGTTGACTGCGGAAACTTTTGCAATATCCTGTGACCTCAAATTTTGTCAAAACATTCTTGAAGTAGAATAACAAACGATGTTATCGAAGGATTAAATTCATCAAGCGTCGGAGGCGCGGCGACAACTTTTTTTTGAATAAGCAAATCTGCCACCTCCATATTATGTCAGAGCGTTTTCGAAGAAGAATAACGAACGAAGTCATCAAAAGATTCGAATTACCGAGCATCGGTGGCGGGTTGACGGTGACTTTTCTCATGAGCAACCGTGCCACCTTCATATTTTGTCACAGCGTTTTTCAAGTAGAAGAATGAACGATGCTATCGAAAGTTCCAAATTACCTGATTCAAGGGCGGGTTGATGACGGCAACTATTCCATAAAAGATCCTGCCACCTCCATGATTCGGCATGGCATTCTTAAAGTAGAAGAATGAACAATGCAATCGGGATATGCAAATTAGTATCTTGGGCGGGTTGAACAGCGACTTTTCTTATGAATAGCCCTGCCACCTTCATATTTTGTAAGTAGAAGAATGAACGATGCTATCGAGGGTTTCAAATTACTTCCGTCGGGGGCGAGTTGATGGCGGCAACTATTTTATAAGAGACCCTGTGATCATATCCTTTTGACAGACATTTCTTGAAGGAAGATATGTCATCAAGAGATTCAAATTAGCAAGCGTAGGGACGGTTATGACATTTCCATCAACGACCCTAACACCTTCATATTTTTCAGAACGTCTTGAAAAGAAATAGCAAACGATGCAACAGAGAGATTTGAAATACCGAATTCCGGAGGCGGCAACTATCTTATTAAGTAACCTGACACCTTCATATTTTTTGGAGCGTTCTCAATGGAGGATCACTATCGATGCCATCGAGAGTTTCAAGAAAGTTCTAACAAAATATGGAGGTGTCAGGGTCGCTAATAAAATGGTGCCCTCGACGCACCAATTTGAAGATTTCAATAACATCGTTGTTATTACAAACGTTTATCACCAACGTTTTGAAAGAATATAAATGTGACAGGTTCTTTCATAAAATAGTTGCTGCCATCAACCCTCTCACGAAGCCAGATAATTCAGTTCTCTTGATGGCATGGTTTATTATTGTCCTGCAAAAATACTCTGACAAAATATGAAGATGACAATGTCGCTTATAAGAAAGTTGCCACCGTCAACCCGCCCCAACGCTCTAGATGGCATCGTCATTTAATCTCCATTCAAGAACGATCCTTCTGAATATGGACGTGGCATGTTCGCTAATAACAAAGTTGCCGCCGTCAACAAACTCCCGACGCTAAGTAATTTGAATCTCTCGATAAAATTGTTCGTTATTCTGCTCCAAATAGGTTTTCACAAAACATGGGGGTGACAAGATCTCTCATGAAATATTTGCTGGCGTCAACCCGCCCTCGACGTCTGGATTTATTCCCTTCTCAGGTTGTTGAATATGTTGAAATTAGTGATTCTACTTTTTTAAACTCCATCATAAATAAGTTATTTTCGGTTGAAGTTGTAAATTTTTCAATGAAAAAAGCATGTGTTCCAACGGCAACCTTGAATTTTATCGAAAAAAGTGCCATGACTAAAATGAAAGGCCAGGAATAAACAAAGAAGGATATGAGTTTCTCACTCATCTTCACAGGAGCAATGTTGGCAGAGTTACAGCTCAGACAAAGTAATAATCCCCAATTTGGTCAGTACAGCTATCAGAGATCGAAACCCTGACTTCCACTTTCCGATTTTTAATTCCTGCTTTTGTTTATAACAATGTGATAAACATATTCAAGGTCTTAGATATAGAGAAGACAGTTATTATCTCAAATAATACTCTCTCTAAACTAATCTTCATTCACCGGTGTATAAAATTTCCTTTTATGATACGCTTAATTCAATTAATTATACAAGAACTAGAAATGTGTTGCCGCTTGGAGAATGGATGAATAGGAAGTGTGACAAAGTTACTCTTCACAAATCATTTGATTTGGTTATGATTTTTATACAATTGTTCCATATTCTATAAGATTCTCTCCACATTTGTGTAAAGATAATGACATAAATAAATTATTCGTGAATTATCCATTGTACTTACACAAATAAATACTGTTCAAATTAATATTGTTTTGAAGAAAATGTACAAAAACAGAATTTCTCCGCTTTAGGGATCGACCCCCGTGTATCCGCCGCATGACAGTCGGTCTCCTATTCCATAGACCTCGAGGTATAACATAGCAACATTTGGAGTACAATCTATGTTGAAGTTTACTCCCGTAATTATTTTCTTCGTGTTTTCGTTGAAATTTGGTTGAAAGTAGTCTTAAATTAACTCAAATCTACTGTGAAAGTTTTGAATCGGTTCAATATATACTTTGAGAGTTATGATTTTTGTAAATTTTTAACCCTCCAGACAAGTGTGTGTATTACATGATCTCTTTAAAAAATCGGGTTCGTCTCCAAGTATCCAATTTTTTCTCAAAATTTGAATATGATCTTTCGTTTTTGAGTTATCGTGATAACAAATTTCGTGACGGATAGATAGAAAGACGGAGTTTTTTGAAGTTGCAAATAATTCGATGAAAAATACTATAGTTCGAAAATTTTTGTTCAAGGATTTTTTAAAATGATTTTAGAAATATCTTGAGTGAATGCAATATACTCTTCTGACTTCGTCTGCGAAGAGTATAATAATACACTAGACAAAACTCAAGTTTCATTATTTAAGATCTTGAAATCTTGTTTGAAATGACATTTCCTGGTTATTATTCGAAGAACGGTTGATAGTTCAGAATCGTGTACATTACTGTACATGCTTCAGTTAATTTGAAAAAGTGACAAGGTATTCTGCGACATCATTAACCATTTGAATATGTACCTCTTGTAATTTTGTTTCGCTGTGATTTTTAGTTCAATATTAGATAGAAACATGAAAGAATAACTCAGTACCTGACCCTTTAAAATCGACCTCAGTAAACTTGTAAACCTGGTGTAGCTGCTAGGGAACCAAGATCGATTTTATTGAGGGTCAGGTAGTGAATTATTCCTATTTTTATGTTACTATCTAATGTTAGGCCACAAATAAAATTATACTATAGAAGAGTGGATACCTATAATACTATAAATGAACAGAAACAACTTCCGAATTCTTATCTTCCTAAACTGTTTACCTAAAATTTATAAACCGAAAAATTCCATGAGACCAATAATTTTAAACATTAATTGTCTAACGTATAAATAGCGAAATGATTAGTCAAAGAATTTAGCGACTTCCAAGCGGCACCAAGTTTGTCGGTGAACAATTCTTTGGACTTAATTGAAAAATTAGGATTTCCAACTTGAAGCTATGATACTCTCGCTTCATTCGATGTTGTTCCACTATTTACAAAACACCAATTTTGGAGTCGATTAACATTCTGAAGAAGTGACTTTCAAATATTAATATCCATGATACAAACTGCACAGAATACGAGATCTTTACGTTTTTGTGTATGAACAAAATTATTTCACTTTCTACAACAAACTACTATAAACAACCATGTGGATGTGGAGCTAACTCTCTACTTTTTTCAAGCTTATACACTGAAAGAGTACAGAATTGTTGATACACTATAACTCAAATGAGTACGAAATTATCACCCTTATCCGCTGATTGTTTTTCCGTGCATGAGAAGGATTCTTTCGTACTTATCGGCCTTTTTGAAGCTATATAGATTGGAGATCACAACATTTTTGAATATACTTAACAAATGGTACGCATCATGGTGAACATTTACAACATTCAAGGCATAGATTAAAATTGTGCAAAATTAATCCTTATTACTTCATCGTGATATATTATGAATCTCCTCAAAATATAAAATAAAACCAATACCCAAAAAATGTGTCTCATTATCTGATAATATTGACATCGCCGCGACGGGCCTAATACCGATGTATCGCGGCTAGAAACGCGTCAGTGGGCAGATCACTGACTAATTCTATGTGAATTGCCTTGCTTGTCATACATATAAAAACTGTAATGTATGCTCTGACTAAAAACCTACTATACAGGCAACGACGGTGAAATGGGGTATTACCCCCGAATTTTGGGAACCATCATCGACTATCATAAAAATTTGGAATTAGGACCTTTATTTACACACTGTATAACATTTTTGTCCCAGTCCCGATGTGCGCTTTGGCGATGAAAACCACCCCTAAATATGGAACTTATAAAAAAATAGAATATGTGTTACCATATCATTCGTATCAAAATCATGGTGTATTTCTGCATTTCAACTCTCGAAAATCATCCCTTGGGCCGGTAATTGTGGGAAAAATATATGTGAGTTGTAGAAAAGTTTCAAACAGTACAATCGTAACGTTATATCCAGAACCTGTGTTGCTAAATCAAAGATGAACAATAAAATATTGGGAACGAATTTGGATTATTTATATCTCCGTTAAAACATCATTATTCCATTTTTTATGCAAGTAACAAGTCTGACCGATAATTGTTGAGTTATCGGGTCGCCAAGAAGAACAGTTTGTGGGAAATGTCAAGAGCTACAATGTTGGAGCTTGCTTTTCAAGATATTTAAGTTCGGAGGGCTTGAAAATAGTGGTTGTCGCACTTTATCACCAACTTATAACGTTCATGTCTCAGTAGATTTTCATCGTAGAGCGATAAAAGTAACCGGAATGTTTGATAAAAACCAAGTTACATTTTCGATATCATGTAATCATTTGAACAAGTTAATCTTTTGAAGAAAACCGAAAACAGTATATTGATAATACCAGAAATGAGAGAAATGAACTTAACACAAATGCGAAGAGTCTTATAGAATGTGGAACAATTATATAAAAATCAGTAATCAAATCAAATCAATCAAGTTGATTTGCGAAGAGTAACTTTGCCGCGCACACTATTTATCTATTCTTCAACCGGCAACACATTTCTAGTTTTTCCTGCTAGCGATGGAAACAAAAATCTTTCTGAAGATCTTTTCATGCTTTTGAAAATCTCCGAGTACTCAATGAATACGCTTCTGGTTTGCAGTTATCCAACTTCGGATGCTTATATTTATATTTTCGGTGAAATAATTGCAATTGGGACACTTATTTTATCAAGAGTATGTACATAAGAAAACCACTAATGAGTACAAGTTGGATGAAATCCGTAGATAAAAATCTCACACTCCTTTGTAGAGCGGTCAATATTCGAAGGTACAGTTTGAAAACTTTCCAGCGTGGATAAATACAAGTGTAAAGTTTTGTCACTTATCAGTTCAATCATAATCTCCAAATAATTCATATCTGCGTCACCAAAAATAGTTTAAAATATAAATAAACATGCAAGCAGGTTAAAATATTTGCAATAATATAATATTTCTTGTGTTTTTTGTAAAAATGTTGGTCATTTCACACAGAACTGCCATAGAATAACAAACGATGGCATCGAGAGATTCAAATCACAGAACGTGGAGGGTAGGTTGACAGCGGCAACTTCCTCAGGTGAGACACTGCAAGCTCCATATTTTGGCAGAGTGTTCTCAAAGGAGGATCACAGACGATTTCATCGGGAGATCAAAGCGTTAGTGAGAGTTTGCGGCGGCAACTTCTCGATCAGAGACCCTGTCACCTCTATATTTTGTCAGAGCGTTCTTGAAGGTGAATTACAAACTATGCTTTCGAAACATTGTAATCATCTAGGGTCGAGATATATTTTGCGCATGCAGTAAAAAATTAAAAAAAAAACGTGAAACATTCATTATTCTATATACATATAAAAATTGAAATCACTACTAACTGTCAACAAATGAATTCTCCTCGTAGAACGCTCATACAGAATATGGCAGTGGCATGGTCTCTAATGAAAATGTTGCCGCCATACACCCGCGCACCATACGCTCAGTAATTTGAATTTCTCGATGGCATCGTTTATTATTCTCCTTCAAAAACGATTTGACAAAATATGGAAGTGGCAGAGGCTCTAGAAAAGAAGTTTCCATAGTCATCGCGCCCCTGACGCTCGTTAATTTGATATTCTCGATGACTTTGTTAGTTATTCTCCTTCAAGAACATTGGCAAAATATGAAGGTGGCAGGTTGCTAAAGAAATAGTTGCCGCCATCAATCCGCCCCCGACGCTCGATGGCCTCGTTTGTTATTAACCTTAAAGAAAAAGAAATATACAAAATATGAAGGTGGCAGGTTCTCTTATACGAAAGTAGCTCTGACAAACACTTCTCACCCCCCTCGTTATGTAATTTGAATCTTTCGATGGCATCGTTAGGTATTCCCCTTCAAAAACAATGTGACAAAATATGGAGGTGGCAGTCTCTCTAGAAAAAAGTTTCCTTAGTCAACGCGCCGCCCTTGAAGCTCGTTTTTTTTGATTTTCTCGATGACTTCGTTAGTTATTCTCCTTCAAGAAAACTGGCAAAATATGAAGGTGGCAGTTTGCTAGAAAAATAATTGCCGCCATCAACCCGCCCCCGACATTCGGAGACATCGTTTGTTATTAACCTTCAAAAATGTTCTGACAAAATATGGAGGTGGCAGGTTCTCTGCTCTTTGCTCTCGCAAACATGCCCCCCTCGTTCTATAATTCAAATCTTTCGATGGCTTCGTTTGTTATTCTCCTTCAAAAACGATGAATATGGAGGTGGCAGCGTCTCTAGAAAGAAAATTTCCTTGATCAACGCGCAGCCTTCAAAGCTCGTTGATTCGATTTTCTCGATGGCTTCGTTAGTTATTCTCCTTCAAGAACACTGGCAAAATATGAAGGTGGCAGGTTGCTGAAAAAATAGTTGCCGCCATCAACCCGCCACCGACGCTCGATGTCATCGATTGTTATCAACCTTTAAGAACGTTCTGACGGAGTATGGAGGTGGCAGGTTCTCTGATATGAAAGTAGCTCTCGCAAACACGCCCCCTTCCACCGTTCTGTAATTCAAATCTTTCGATATCATCGTCTGTTATTCTTCTTCAAAAACAATGAATATGGAGGTGGCAGGGCCTCTAGAAAGAAAGTTTCCTTAATCAACGCTCAGCCCTTGAAGCTCGTTTATTCGATTTCCTCGATGGTTTGTTAGTTATTCTCCTTCAAGAACACTGGCAAAATACGGAGGTGGCAGGTTTCTGAAAAAATAGTTGCCGCTGACAACACGCCCTCGACGCTCTATAACATCGTTTGTTATTTACCTTCAAAAATGTTCTGACAAAATATGGAGGTAGCAGGTTCTCTCATATGGATGTTGCTCTCGCAAACACGCCCCGCCCCTCATTCTGTGATCTGAATCTCTCGATGGCATCGTTTATTATACTCCTCCAAAAACGATGTGACAAAATATGGAGGTGGCATCGTTTCTAGAAGGAAAGTTTCCTTAGTCAACGCGCCGCATTGACGCTCGTTGATTTGATTTTCTAGATGAGTTCGTTAATTATTCTGCTTCAAGAACACTGGCGTAATATGAAAGTAGCAGGTTGCTAAGAAAAAAGTTGTCGCCGCCGTCAACCCGCCTCTACGCTCGATAACATCGTTTGTTATTAGAATGTTCTGACAAAACATGAAGGTGGCAGATTCCATATGAAAGTAGCAAACAACCCCCGCCCCCCTCGTTCTGTAATTTATATCTTTCGATGCCATCGTATTATTCTATGAGAACGGTCTGACAAACTATCGAGGTGAAAGGACTTCCGATAGAAAAGTTGTTGGGTATGCGGGTCATTTGGCCTCTTTTTATACGATTTTATACGTATAAAATCGTATAAAAGAGGGGCCAACCTGACCACTTTACGTATATATATATATATATATATATATATATATATATATATATATATATATATATATATATATATTTGTATGTTTTCTTGGTATATATATATATATAACTTAAGAGTTTCGTAAATGAAGGAGTACTCTCAAAAATCCGTGGATAAAAACCTTCATTTACTGGACTATTAGTGACATTTTAAACATCAAATTTCATCAAATGAGTCATTCGCAATAAACGTCTAACTCTTGAAGTGCTACATCTTCCAAATCTAATGATAAATTGTCAGTCGATTTCCTGGAGATTTCAGTTAGCTGAACGTTTTATAAATAAATCAAAAATAAAAATAAAATATTTTAACTCATTGAAGAGACTTCATCTTATGGAGAAATTCATAAGAAATGTTCGTGTGTATTATTGGTTCGTCATTACTTTTGTACTCAAAGAATTAAATTTTGAGAACGTGCTTATTTTGAGAAATTTTCATCACTATTTTCATACAATTTGGTAGATGTACCAAGTGAAGCTAGACATTGTGGACATAAAAGCTGTACTGATGAAATTATTCATTCAATGATACGTTACAAATATTTGGTTGTACATCCAATGAACGTAAATGAGCTACTCCCTTTCATATTATAGTTAAGAGAATCAACCAAGATCCGAAATTGTTTTCATGAGAGTTACTCTTTTCGTGTCTTTTTAGTACTAGTGACAAATGTTTTCAATCAGAACAATTCTCCTTATTGGACAAGTTTGGTAAAGACTTGCCAAAAAGTTTGCAACGAAACGTCAACCATATATTTTCATGTAGAATAAATGAACTAATCATTTACAACTTTCTCTCCTTTGGCAATGGTCTGGTAAAAACATCTAGCAAAACATTATTTAATTTATTTTATTTATTGGATAACTCCATTTTGTCATTTGACGGTGATCTTTTTCAGTTGGAAATGTTGCATCTGTTGATGTAATTATTAAATGGCAATTCTCCAGGGTCATCAGATAGTACGGTGAAGAGTACTTCTGCTGGAAGCATCATCGAAAATATCAGAAAAACATTTGTTTCTGGAGAATCCAAATATTTTTTCAAAGAAGGAAGCTGCTTTTCTTGCCGGTACCTGATAATCGATTTTTTTTCTGTCATTAAAATAGAAAATTCTAATTTGTTTGTAATGTTGTCTTACGAATAGTTACAGATACGAATATTTCAGAATCCTGATTATGTTTCATATTTATGCGTCACAAAAGATAAACAGTCCACTCTCACTAGTCGGGTACCACAGAAGTTGCAAGTGTTCGTCTGTCGGTTTCACCGTCGTTTGATTCGACGGCTCGTGTCTATTGCATTTGTGCATCAAGGAGAACTTGGATATTTCTACCTTGCCTCTACTCCGTACTGCTATTGGAGTATAATCGGGGCAACGCTGCAGGACGCTCAGGCATCTGCCATGTAAACAGTTTGTATATGTGGGGACGGCCAGCAATCTGTAATATGGAAGCTTCGTATATGTTGTAGACGCCAAGGTACGTTTTTATGAAAGGACGCTGGGAATATAGTTAAGTGTATATGACTTCATAGAATTTACTGAAATTTGGTGAGGTAACATCTATTTATGATACGTCGAGTATATGCGCAAAAATTTATAAATCCCTGTTACAATATTGAACCGGAGGCTGAGAGTCGCGTTTTCGTAAGGACGCCCAGAATATAGTGAGATGTATATATATATATATATATATATATATATATATATATATATATATATATATATATATATATATATATATATATATATATATATATATATCTATATATATATATATATATATATATTATTTTTTTTTTTTTTTTACATTCATACCTGGTCGGGGCTGCTGCGAGCTCCGACGACATCGCAGCAGTCGCGCCAGAAAAACCTAAAAGGCGGTTAACCGAAGCTACTCCTCCCCACCGGTCGGTAAGTAGCTTCAGGTTCCTAAATCGTGTGCCCTAAGTATTCTAATTGAACCCAGAATGACTGCCTTTTGCATCCGGTCTATCAAGATCTGCGCCGAGTTCCTACAGGCCGGAATGATCTTCAAGTTTGAACGCAGCGAAGACCGAATTCCGCCCAAAACACCGATGATCAGAACCACTAATACGACCTTGTGGCCTGGGTATAGCGTGCGGATTTCGAACAGGAGATCTTGATATTTTGTCCATTTTTCCTCCTCTTTCAAGACTATGTTCTTCTCTGCCGGAGCGGAGAATTCGATGACATACACAGTCTTGATTAGTTTATCGAGGAGGACAACGTCAGGCCTATTTGCTTGTATGGACCTGACGGTCGGAAACGGATAATTCCAGAAGATCTGGCATTTTTCGTTCCCGACAACGGACTCAATATCTCCTGGCATGTAAGGCAGCACCGGCTCTTGGTCTATTCCGTACGAGTGCCTTAGATGGTGATACAGCACCCGTAGGGCCGCATTATGGCGATGGGTGTACGCCGAGGCCGCTTTTGCCGGACATGCCGACAGAAGGTGGAAAAGCGTCTCAGGCACCTTTCGACAGGCCCTGCAGCTGACATCAGTGACCTGCACACCCATCACATTGCGGCGATAGACCAAGGTGTTAATTACGCTGTTAATTACGCCATCTTGGCAAGCTGCGGTAAATCCCTCAGTCTCGGATGTGAGCCCGGCTGACCTTAGGTAGCCGAAGGTCAGCCTAGTTGACAAGCCGAGCGTTTCGATGTTTCGATAGAAAACACCGTGTATCGGCTTGTCAACATGCCGCCTGAGCGTGAGATCTTGCTCCGCGGCATTTATCTGGGCTTTCAGGCGAGAAGGTAGGAGCTCGACGTTGCCCTCTAGTCGGCCTTCTCGACTGATCTGAAATTCGAGACCAAGTTCTTCCGCAGCTTTTTGTGCTGCCTTAACGATAAATGCCTCCACTCCGGCCAATTCGTGACTTTTAACAAGGCACAGGAGGGGGTCCGAGCTCCTAAGAACTTTACAAGCTATACTCAGAACCACACTTCGATGCAGACCCTCCAGACTGAGGAGTCCCCTACCTCCCCGATGACGTGGGAGATAAATACGGGAAACGGACGATCTAGGATGCAAACTGTGATGGATATGCATCATTTTCCGGGTGTCTTTATCGAGTCTATGCAGCTCATCGACCGTCCATTTCACCACTCCAAAAGAGTGGAGCAGGACTGGAACGGCAAGCATATTTGTTGCAGACACCTTGTTCCCACTCGGAAGTTCGGAAGACCAAATCTTTCGAACAAGGTTTCTGTATTTGCCGCGGAGAGCCACCTTTACCTGGGAAGCGTCATAATTAGGACGCTGTTCAATTCCCAGGTATCGATAGGTCTCTCCAGCATCGAGGTGTTTAAAGATGCTTCCGTCGGCAAGCTGCATATTCTCGTACACTTCCGGAGATCGTCCTCTCCTCAAATGAAACACTGCGCATTTGTCCAATCCCAACTCCATGCCTACGGCTCGTGTATATTCCTGAACCACATTGAGAGATTGATGGAGGTTCTTCTCCCCAGAGGCATAAAGATTCAAATCATCCACGTAAAATAAATGGGTGATCTGATGCCTCCGGTCGTTCGGTGGTCCAGAGTAATATCCATGAGTCCGTCTTAAAGCAATGGAGAGTGGCAGCAGTGAGATATTGAACAAGAGGGGACTCAAGGAGTCTCCTTGGAAAACTCCCCTCTTGAATGTTACCAACTCTGTCAAGACTCGTCGTGTGCCTGATGTGATGGCAAAACGGGTCTTCCAGAGTGGCAACAGATGTTCTATGCATCTCACTAGTGGGGTAGGTACCGCAAGGCATTGGAGCAAGTATAATAATAGCTCATGTGATGTTGAATCAAATGCCTTGCGGTAGTCAATCCAGGCCATGGAAAGGTTGCGCTTGTAAAGTATAGAGTCCTGAGTGATAGATCTATCTATCACCAGGTTCTCCCGGCAACCCTCCATCCCTTTCTTTGCCCCACGCTGCTCGCTGATGTTATTAACTACCGGACCGATCGATTTCAACAACCTAGCATACAAGATACGTGTAAATAACTTGTAGCAGGTGTTGAGACAAGTGATCGGTCGGTAGTTCTTGGGATCAGACAAGTCTCCACTCTTTGGAAGTAGCACAGTGTACCCCTCGACAGCCCAGCTTGGAATATGCCGCTCCTCTTCGACCCATGAGTCAAAGACTCTGGCCAGACGGCGGTGAGTGGAAGGAAATTTCTTCCACCACCATATGTTAATTATGTTAATGCCGTCAGGGCCGGGAGCAGCATAGTTTTTGGTACCGACAAGAGCTTGTCGGACCTCATCCTCGCTGACTGCCTCGCACACTTCTGTTTGCGGAACTTGACGTTCAGCGCAAAACATTTGGAAGTGTGCTAGGGCTAGAGTGTCTAGGTGAATTGGACGCGGTGACTCATACACTCCTTTCCAGAACTGCTCAACCTCCTCCACAGTCGGTGGAGCAACAATTGTGGGCGGTGGAGATTCAAAAAGCCGAGACGGGCTATCGCGAAATAAGGAATTCTCCCTGATGCGTCTAACCCGTCTGGCCAGATTTCTCCTTACCACGCCCAGGACTCGAATCCTATCCGCACAATGTTGCTTGATGGTCTGCAACACTGTACGTTTTAGTGTGTGATGGTGGCGGCGCAGTTGAGCGGCTATACGCCTAATTTTTGGCGTGAAAGCCCTGCCGCTAGAAATAAAATCCATCACACACTGGATCCGAGACGCTTGCTGCCTCGCCGACTGAATTTTGGCCTCGACTTTGTGTAGGCGCCGTTCGGTTTTCTCGATCTGGTCGTGCGGTCTCTCACTCCGCACTTCCGGAACGAGTCGCTTTGCGGCACCATACATGGCCTCGTTGATTTCCCAGAGGTCGGCGAATTCCGGAAGCTCGTCGTTAATCAACGTGTCCAATTCTACCAGCTCGTGTGGTCGTACGGAGACCCTGATGTTGATTCGGGTTCTCCTAGTTCTAAGATCAACTTCGGTGTTCTGGAGCAGGCTTGCTCTACCAGATCTGTTGCGGCGCACCACAGGTGGTGCTGGTGCGGCTGGATCCGGTTCTGGTGCTGCAGCCTGCCGGAGATTCGTTCTTATATAGCCGGTTCTCCGCAGGTAGAATACTTGATTCCGCAAGGTTTGAGCGGAAAAGTCACGGCATAGAGGATGCATGATGCACCAAAGTGCATGCAGCCGTGACATGTATCCCCTACGGGCCGGCTCGCTGCGCTCGAAGCAGTCCAGCAAGTCATCCCGAAGTTCATTAGTCCACTCAGAGCGTCCATGTACATTGCGGTGGTCGTCAACGTCGGGACCGTCCTCTTGGGCCCCACCCACCTGTCCCTGCTCCTCATCCGACGAGGAGCTGATGTGGGAGGCCAATCTTCTGCTGCCCGTAACAAAAGATGTACCCTCTGCTGGGTTGTTAGCCCAGCATCGGGACGGCATCGGTATTGAGTGAGGTTACCGAGCCGATTTAACCCCGACTTTTTATCGAGGTTGTCCCCTCTACGCTCGGATATGTGGTGGCGCTACTCACCAGTGAGCAAACCGAGATCTGCTCAACCCTGCATAATATATATATATATATATATATATATATATATATATATATATATATATATATATATATATATATATATATATATATATATATATATATATTTATAAACAAGTTTAAAGTTTCTTTGCCTAATTGGCCACTATCGTGTATGTAACTTGAGAGATATAGAATTAAATTTTCTGAATTATGAAGATAACTTAGATAATTTAACATAGGATTATAAAGATGAATAAACGTAAAAGATTGAACCATAGGCGGGATTCGAACCCACATTTCTGGATTTCTAGTCCAGGGTGTTTACCAATTACACCACTTCGGTCCTGTTAGATTTTTATATTTTTGTAAATATAAACCTCTGAAAGGATAGTAGATCATTGATAAACACAATGCGATTCGATGCCCTACCATAGATCAACTAACTATTCACGCACATTCATCTGAAGTTCAGTCGTTTTTTGAAGTAAGGATTGTAGGTTAGTACTGCTATGGTTGGCAGTTACTTGACAGTTCTTATTCAAATGACAGCATCCCGGTTCTTATATATTTCAATAGAACTGACTGGGAATTGTTCTGGTTAATTATAAACAAGTTTAAAGTTTCTTTGCCTAATTGGCCACTATCGTGTATGTAACTTAAGAGATATAGAATTAAATTTTCTGAATTATGAAGATAACTTAGATAATTTAACATAGGATTATAAAGATGAATAAACGTAAAAGATTGAACCATAGGCGGGATCCGAACCCACATTTCTGGATTTCTAGTCCAGGGTGTTTACCAATTACACCACTTCGGTCCTGTTAGATTTTTATATTTTTGTAAATATAAACCTCTGAAAGGATAGTAGATCATTGATAAACACAATGCGATTCGATGCCCTACCATAGATCAACTATTCACGCACATTCATCTGAAGTTCAGTCGTTTTTTGAAGTAAGGATTGTTGGTTAGTACTGCTATGGTTGGCAGTTACTTGACAGTTCTTATTCAAATGACAGCATCCCGGTTCTTATATATTTCAATAGAACTGACTGAGAATTGTTCTGGTTAATTATAAACAAGTTTAAAGTTTCTTTGCCTAATTGGCCACTATCGTGTATGTAACTTAAGAGATATAGAATTAAATTTTCTGAATTATGAAGATAACTTAGATAATTTAACATAGGATTATAAAGATGAATAAACGTGAAAGATTGAACCATAGGCGGGATTCGAACCCACATTTCTGGATTTCTAGTCCAGGGTGTTTACCAATTACACCACTTCGGTCCTGTTAGATTTTTATATTTTTGTAAATATAAACCTCTGAAAGGATAGTAGATCATTGATAAACACAATGCGATTCGATGCCCTACCATGGATCAACTATTCACGCACATTCATCTGAAGTTCAGTCGTTTTTTGAAGTAAGGATTGTAGGTTAGTACTGCTATGGTTGGCAGTTACTTGACAGTTCTTATTCAAATGACAGCATCCCGGTTCTTATATATTTCAATAGAACTGACTGAGAATTGTTCTGGTTAATTATAAACAAGTTTAAAGTTTCTTTGCCTAATTGGCCACTATCGTGTATGTAACTTAAGAGATATAGAATTAAATTTTCTGAATTATGAAGATAAGTTAGATAATTTAACATAGGATTATAAAGATGAATAAACGTAAAAGATTGAACCATAGGCGGGATTCGAACTCACATTTCTGGATTTCTAGTCCAGGGTGTTTACCAATTACACCACTTCGGTCCTGTTAGATTTTTATATTTTTGTAAATATAAACCTCTGAAAGGATAGTAGATCATTGATAAACACAATGCGATTCGATGCCCTACCATAGATCAACTATTCACGCACATTCATCTGAAGTTCAGTCGTTTTTTGAAGTAAGGATTGTAGGTTAGTACTGCTATGGTTGGCAGTTACTTGACAGTTCTTATTCAAATGACAGCATCCCGGTTCTTATATATTTCAATAGAACTGACTGAGAATTGTTCTGGTTAATTATAAACAAGTTTAAAGTTTCTTTGCCTAATTGGCCACTATCGTGTATGTAACTTAAGAGATATTGAATTAAATTTTCTGAATTATGAAGATAACTTAGATAATTTAACATAGGATTATAAAGATGAATAAACGTAAAAGATTGAACCATAGGCGGGATTCGAACCCACATTTCTGGATTTCTAGTCCAGGGTGTTTACCAATTACACCACTTCGGTCCTGTTAGATTTTTATATTTTTGTAAATATAAACCTCTGAAAGGATAGTAGATCATTGATAAACACAATGCGATTCGATGCCCTACCATAGATCAACTATTCACGCACATTCATCTGAAGTTCAGTCGTTTTTTGAAGTAAGGATTGTAGGTTAGTACTGCTATGGTTGGCAGTTACTTGACAGTTCTTATTCAAATGACAGCATCCCGGTTCTTATATATTTCAATAGAACTGACTGAGAATTGTTCTGGTTAATTATAAACAAGTTTAAAGTTTCTTTGCCTAATTGGCCACTATCGTGTATGTAACTTAAGAGATATAGAATTAAATTTTCTGAATTATGAAGATAACTTAGATAATTTAACATAGGATTATAAAGATGAATAAACGTAAAAGATTGAACCATAGGCGGGATTCGAACCCACATTTCTGGATTTCTAGTCCAGGGTGTTTACCAATTACACCACTTCGGTCCTGTTAGATTTTTATATTTTTGTAAATATAAACCTCTGAAAGGATAGTAGATCATTGATAAACACAATGCGATTCGATGCCCTACCATAGATCAACTATTCACGCACATTCATCTGAAGTTCAGTCGTTTTTTGAAGTAAGGATTGTAGGTTAGTACTGCTATGGTTGGCAGTTACTTGACAGTTCTTATTCAAATGACAGCATCCCGGTTCTTATATATTTCAATAGAACTGACTGAGAATTGTTCTGGTTAATTATAAACAAATGCTATTCACGCACATTCATCTGAAGTTCAGTCGTTTTTTGAAGTAAGGATTGTAGGTTAGTACTGCTATGGTTGGCAGTTACTTGACAGTTCTTATTCAAATGACAGCATCCCGGTTCTTATATATTTCAATAGAACTGACTGAGAATTGTTCTGGTTAACTATAAACAAGTTTAAAGTTTCTTTGCCTAATTGACCACTATCGTGTATGTAACTTAAGAGATATAGAATTAAATTTTCTGAATTATGAAGATAACTTAGATAATTTAACATAGGATTATAAAGATGAATAAACGTAAAAGATTGAACTATAGGCGGGATTCGAACCCACATTTCTCGCCTATGGTTCAATCTTTTACGTTTATTCATCTTTATAATCGTATGTTAAATTATCTAAGTTCAGCCTCCGGTTAAATTTTGTAACAGGAATTTATAAATTTTTGCGCATATACTCGACGTATCATAAATAGATGTTACCTCACCAAATTTTAGCAAATTCTATGAAGTCATATACACTTCACTATATTCTCAGCGTCCTTTCATAAAAACGCACCTTGGCGTCTACAACATATACGAAGCTTTCATATTACAGATTCCTGGGCGTCCCCACATATACAAATTGTTTACATGGCAGATGCCTGAGCGTCCTGCAGCGTTGCCCCGATTATACTCCAATAGCAGTACCGAGTAGAGGCAAGGTAGAAATATCCAAGTTCTCCTTGATGCACAAATGCAATAGACACGAGCCGTCGAATCAAACGACGGTGAAACCGACAGACGAACACTTACAACTTCTGAGGTACCCAACTAGTGAGAGTGGACTGTTTATCTTTTGTGACGCATAAATATGAAACATAATCAGGATTCTGAAATATTCGTATCTGTAACTATTCGTAAGACAACATTACAAACAAATTGGAATTTTCTATTGTAATGACTAATCGATTATCAGGTACCGGCAAGAAAAGCAGCTTTCTTCTTTGAAAAAATGTTTGGATTCTCCAGAAACAAATGTTTTTCTGAGATTTTCGATGATGCTTCCAGCAGAAGTACTCTTCACCGTACTATCTGATGACCCTGGAGAATTGCCATTTAATAATTACATCAACAGTTGCAACATTTCCAACTGAGAAAGATCACCGTCAAATGACAAACTGGAGTTACCCAATAAATAAAATAAATTAAATAAAAATTTGCTAGATTTTTTTACCAGACCATTGCCAAAGGAGAGAAAGTTGTAAATGATTAGTTCATTTATTCTACATGAAGATATATGGTTGACGTTTCTGTTTAAAATTTTTTGGCAAGTCTTTACCAAATTTGTCCAATAAGGAGAATTGTTCTGATTGGAAACATTTGTCACTAGTACTAAAAAGACACGAAAAGAGTAACTCTCATGAAAACAATTTCGGATCTTGGTTGATTCTCTTAACTATAATATGAAAGGGAGTAGCTCATTCACGTTCATTGGATGTATAACTAAATATTTGTAACGTATCATTGAAGGAATAATTTCATCAATACAGTTTTTATGTCCACAATGTCTAGCTTCACTTGGTACATCTACCAAACTGTATGAAAATAATGATGAAAATTTCTCAAAATAAGCACGTTTTCAAAATTTAATTCTTTGAGTACAAAAGTAATGACGAACCAATAATACGCACGAACGTTTCTTATGAATTTCTCCATAAGATGAAGTCTCTTCAATGAGTTAAAATATTTTATTTTTATTTTTGATTCATTTACAAAACGTTCAGCTAACTGAAATCTCCAGGAAATCGACTGACAATTTATCATTAGATTTGGAAAATGTAGCACGTCAAGAGTTAGACGTTTATTGCGAATGACTCATTTGATGAAATTTGATGTTTAAAATGTCACTAATAGTCCAGTAAATGAAGGTTTTTATCCACGGATTTTTGAGAGTACTCCTTCATTCACGAAACTTGGTGGGTGGGTTCAGGGTGTATCCCATATGGCTTCTGGTCAGTTAGGATGACCGCTTTCACGTGCTTTCTAGAAAAAAAAAAGATCAAAAAGGGATCGAAATTGAAAACAAATAATATTTTCGTATTTTTCGGATCCAAATGCAATATTTCCGAAAAACGCAGCCTTCTCGAGTTAAAGGGGGTCTGAAAAAAAAGCGATCAAAACGTAAATCGGCTAATAGTTCGATGATTGAAAATTTTATAATTGGAAGTTGAATTTTTTGTTACCATAACTTTCCTTCCCGATCAATATTTCGAGATATTCCAAAACAAACGAAAAAAAACCCTTGTTACAAAATTGAACCGGAGGCTGAGAGTCGCGTTTTCGTAAGGACGCCCAGAATATAGTGAGATGTATATATATATATATATATATATATATATATATATATATATATATATATATATATATATATATATATATATATATATATATATATATATATATATATATATATATATATATATATATATATATATATATATATATATATATATACATATATATATATATATATATATGTATGTCAATCCTACACTTTGAGGACTTAAAACTGCAAGGATCCTACACTTCGGGGTAGCCATAGTTTAGGTCAACCTATACTACACTTTGGGTACGAGGTCCCCAAACTGTTGGATTCTTAAATATCGTACACTTTGAGGACATTTTACTAATTTGTTCATGTTACAGTTTGAGGACTCGAACATTTTCTGAAATTTTGAGATGTTAGACTGTATGGCCTAATTCAATCTGTCTATCTATAAAATCATTACTCAATTTTAATTCCCTCACAATACGTAGTATATAGTGTAAGGGACAAAAACAAATAACGAACTTTTCCTGATATATCCGATTTGCATTTTTGAATCGATCTAGACTATTTTTGAAATGATGTATGTATGTACGAACGTACGTATGTGCCTGCGTGCGTGCGTAACTCACTGTGGAGACGACTGCGCCGTTCCTATTGGTCGTGTAGATTAGATTCGGTTTTTCGAATGGAATTATACTATCTTATCGAAACATAAATACAGTTCTCGTCAAATAACTTGGCACCTGTATGGAATAATATTGGCACATTATAAATTGTCTATCTTCTTCTAATACTCATGATTTAGATAAAGAAACATTGTAACGTATAATTTCTAAGAAAACCACATACGTCAATGGCATTGTCATGATCTAGAAAGAGACAAAACATCCCCGTCCTATCGTATTTGAATCACGTTATTTTTGTCAAGTTGCAGGCCTGTCTTGTCTTTTGTCTTGTCAATTGTCAAATCTTATGTCTGACACCTGACACGGACTCCTATTATCGCGATTCTAAGTGTGAACAATTTCAATTCATCATTTACTTCCGTTATTCTTTACAAAATCTGTTCTTATAAGAACAAAAATTGTCACACAATAAAGTTCTTCATCGACAAGCGCGAGTTCATCAGTTCACTTATTGAATATTCCGAACGAGAAAAACACAACGGAGGCCCTTTAACACCAATTTCGTCAGTTCGAGAGGTATATTATTACACACAAATACATTATTAACGATCATCTAATAAATACGATTTTCCAGAGGGTAGCAGAGGCATTGCATATTTCTGTAAGGACTGTCACCAGAATTAAACATGAAAAGGTCACTCAGCCAATATTGGAATCTCCAGGCAAGAAACGTACGTCTAGAAGGAAGGAGACAGAAAACTTACCAGAGACAACAAAAATGGAAATAAGAAATTCTTTGTATGAGATGTATTCTCAACGTAAGTTCAAGTTAATGCTTTCTCCTACTGTGTGCACAGTAATAATTTGAAAAAACATATAGAATACTGAACTGAAACAGAAATTTAAATGATCTATAAAGGTCAATTGCTTGGGTACAATTATTGTTTTCATCAGT
Source organism: Endomychus coccineus (assembly GCA_958510875.1). Taxonomy (NCBI): domain Eukaryota; kingdom Metazoa; phylum Arthropoda; class Insecta; order Coleoptera; family Endomychidae; genus Endomychus; species Endomychus coccineus. The sequence goes on along the minus strand of OY294067.1, from coordinate 182,158,681 downwards.
TGATAGCTCGCTTTGAAAACGTCCCTGTGTGTTATAAACAATTAAACTTGCAGTTCATATAAATCTGAATTTGTGTTTGATTTCAATATGGTACATAGTTTTTGAAATGAATTTACATCAAGTAAACCCTGAATCTATAGATTGATAATTTTACTATTTTTTAGGTAAACATGTGACCACAGCTTCGCTCAATAAATAAATCAAACGTAAAGCTATTGAAATAAGTGACTCCAGCCTCGGACGTGTTCTGCATTCACTTGGTTTTAAGTATCAAAAAGATAACCCTAGAAGAGCTCTAATGGAAAGAAATAACATTGTATGTTTAAGACAGCAATTTTTAAGAGAATACGTGAAAAATGTAGATGTTATCTTTTTGGACGAAACTTGGATTTTTTCAAAAGGAACTACTATTACTTCTTGGCAAGATAGCAGTATTAAAAGTGTGTGAAAAACTCAATTTCAAGGAAGACGATACATTTCATAGTTATGAAAGTGTGTGCCTTATTACTTACCTAGAAATTTTTTTGAAATAACTCGATACATACCTGGCAAAGTATTGAATGACATTATCAAATAATTATATTATATACTTTCACATGTTGCATTATATTTCTACATAGAAATGTCCATAGCACATATATAAATGCAGAAGTGCATGATGTGAGATCTTAAAAAAATTGTAAACGAAAAGAACACCTATTTATTCATTATATTTATTAAATGAAGATATAAAAATGAAACATTGAATTAATACATATTTCTCTAATAGGAAGAACTAGTATTATTGGTGGAGATTTATATTACATTGTTTGACAATAGTTTCAGAACTGCAGTTTTTGTTAATCGATATTTTCACGGGAGAAAAAGACAACAACACTGAAGCCTCTTTGCTTGAGAATTCTAATTCACAATGTATACTTCATTTATGTGAGATGTAGCTGCAGTTTATTACCACAATTTTGAAGTTAGGCCCCTTGAGCATCAGCAAATTGAAAATCTATTCTGAAAGCGTTTCTACGTAGATTGTATTTACATGTTTTGCTGGGGAAACAGGTTTTTTGTCAAAATTTCCATCACAGAAATAGTGAAAGTAGATTTATAGGTAGATACTGTCATGTTCTCATGAAATAGTAACATCATGGTAATGTGGTTCTTCACCATGTCCTGATGCAATTGTATTCAAATGCCGTTGCTGCCTGATTCCTTCATTCACAGGGAACCTAACACAATTTCTGCTGCTTAAAAGTGTAATCCGTTCTAATACACGACAATACATTAAAAGTATTGAAACTAATATTCACTCTAAAAAGATAATCTGAGCAAACAATGTAAACTAACGAATGTTATAGGTTATAACAGCTGCAAATATTTATATACAAACATGATAAGCTCGGAATGACGAACATTATAAGAAACTTGAAAATGCTAACCGACTAGGTACGAATTCAACCGATAAAGTTGATTCTGCAGCGTGTGGCTTACGGAAATTTCTGTTCCACAACTACCAACTTAACAATATAACACGTGTGAATCAAGAAGTTTTCATAATCAGATACGCCCATTGATGACGTACGGGCCAAGTTATTTGACGAGAACTGTACAAACATGATTTTCTGGTTATAACTATATATCACACGCAAATATTTAACTCGTAGAACTTTCTGAAATTATTATTTTAAGATTCAAGTGACGCCATCGATATAACGTTACCTTCTATGTTATGTCTTTACTATGTAGCAAATTTTATTAGTTCATATGACAGCAAGTATCAATATAAAACACAGTGTTGTGAAATACATCATAATTTCGATGTGACAGAGTATAATACAAAGTGATTTCATTAGCGGTTTCTAAATCATCACAAGCTTTTAATTAACTTGCCTTGTTTATCTATCGATCTATCTATTTGTATGTTCAGGTGAAATTTGGCAGGTGTTAATCATTCGGGTGACGTGTTATGACACATGTATAAAAGGAAAAAGCAAGATGGCGTCTCCAAGATGACGGGCGAGTCTTGTGATTTTAGTACGATTCTATTCAAAATTGGTATAAGGGGGTTTTTGTAGTCAGCAGTAGCATGAATTTTCAATCAAAATTTGAAAATTCTAGATGGCGGACGAGTTGTGTGATCATGGTCCGATTCTTCTTAAATTGATATGTGGGGTTTTTGGGGCCGTAGGTTATACTATGTAAGTCAAAATTCAAAATTTCAATATGGTGGCTTAAATGGCGGACCTTTTGTGAATACAGTCCGGTTCTATTCAGAACTTGTATATGGGCTTTTTAGGGTCGGAAATCATGATTTATTATTTCCTTTTGTTACACTTTAATATGAGAGCTTGTCCTGATAAAATTTATCACTTCTGATTCCATCTTCCGATATATTTTCTGTTCCTACAATCATATACATTTGATCCGCAGAAATGTCCGACAGCTAATTTTCCAACAAAATCTAGGGAAGTCATGTGATCAATTGTTCACAGTTCATTAAACTGTATATATATATATATATTCATGGTTACACGATGAACCTTCCTTTCCATACTAAAATTGGAGGATTTCATAGTGATTAGTGATTAGTAAACTTATCTTTCATTTTAAGATTTATTCGCTTGGAGAATTTCTGTTACTAGGTTACTATAAGAAAATTGTAGATGTTAGAAACACATCTTAGTCTTCTTCTAAAACCTTCAGAGTTAATTCCTATAATTCATCGAACAAGATCAACCATAGCAGGTTCGAAAAGAATCCACAGCAAAAAAATATATGTTAAACCTGATATAGGTACAGGGTTCTCCTTATAATTACTATTCTTGAAACAGAAGGATTGTGAGTGATAGACAGCCTTTTTTTCAGGGTAGTAATGTATAGAGAGACTTGCGACCTATGACTGACCAATCCTACAAGGCAAATTAATAAATGGTTAATATATAATGTACAATGAAATGCTTCATTGGTAAGATCTCTCAAATGTTGGGTTGAACAGATGGAACACGGTTATCCTGTTTTCAGATATCAATAAACCAAGCATCGTATTTTGTAAAATTGGGCTTTCTGTCAAGTTTTATTCTACTTACCAAAATGAGATCACAAGAGATACTTGTTCCTCATGACATATGTTGAACGTGCGATCTGCAAATCTCTAATTTTGGGGATATTCAACCTTAAATAATCAAATGATGTAGATGGAACATCTTCTGTGATGTTATTAAATACTAAAAATGTGAGATTGACCTTAAAATGATCATGAAGAAAATGAATCATGTGTATGTTTCAATTTATAATAGGGTTTTGAGGTTGTCCAGTCTATCAACGTTAACTCCACTCATTAGATACCCCCACAAATAAAATCGAGTGGGGCCAAGTACAGTTACTTTGTCATTCTATAATTCCTGGTCGACCCCTTCATCTGATTGGAGAGGGAGTGTCCAGAAAATTTGTAGTTTACACCATCTTGCTGGTTTTGATTCAATAAATTTGGGAACAGAAGCCTTAGTTGAGGAATGTCATCTGTCTAGTTGCCATTTAAAAAAAACTAAAACTAGTTGACTCAAATTGAGAACTTTGGTATCCATCATTAACTTCCTGACAGTAATGCTACGCATGGGTGCTGCCTTGAATTGAGTTTTTCTACCACATAAGAGGTATATCGGCAATTTTTTGTCGAATCTGTAATTGAGATCTTGTGTGATCTATTAACGTACACCCGACTTTTTTGATACCTTCAAAAATGAGTGGTGCCAAGTTTGGTTACTTCGCCGGCTATCCTATACTTCCTCGTCGACTGATCCATTGGTTTGAGAGAGTACCTAGTGTTAGAAAAAATGTCTAAAGTTAAAGGTATAGTGTGCTGGTGCATCATTTTCATGTAACTATATTTCCTGGTTTCGATTTAATGAATTTGGAAACATACGCCTATGTTGAGACATGATATTTTCCCTCAATAGATCTAAATAAATCTCTATCAATGAAAAAAGGTCCCACAATATTGTTGGCGCTAAATCGCAGCCAAATATTTATTTTTTGGGAATACTGTATATGAACCTGATCCATTTAGTTCAGACTATTATCAGCCCAATATCTACAATTGTATCTTTTAAATAACCGTTCAAACAAAATACTGCTTCATCCGTGTAAAAAATTTTTGAAACAGAATATGGATTAAAATTTTTTTCATCATAACTACGTAAATTCATGTTCTACGATCTCTCAATTCTTACAGTTATTACATTTTGTGAAGATAAAAGTCTTTCTGATTATTTTTCAAACTGAGCGTCGTCGACACATGTTATGGCTTAGAGCTAATTGTTACACGGACCATTGTCTACTACATTAATTGAAACATTCAACAAATTTTCGTCATTGGTTCTTGTCTTCCTAATTTTGAAAGATTCTTAACACTGCCTGTCTCTCTGAATATTTTCACCGTTTTTGTAACAATTGCCTAGTGATGTTTTTATTCAGATGTACTTTATTGAATACTGGATATACCTGAGCAATACACAGTCACAGTTTCCAACAATTGTTGTTAGTATAGTAGTTATTTCTGCTTCAGTTAAATATATCTTAATTCCATAAGAAAATTAAGCAAACTGGAAATTCACAAATTTCCATTAACAGTTATCAAATGTAATCAAATACTTCATCCGTTGTTTCATAGTCTACAAAATGGAAAATGCATCTACCCCAAGAGGAAGACTTTTGAGCAATCCGTTTTGATCTATTTTGAAAATTGAAAAAATCCATTTCTGACGATGATGAATTAAAGCACTGTTGCGTGTATTCAATACGCAAAAAAAATCCAATTAGGATTTAGTAAAGAAATGTCAATGTCAATTTTATTAACATATCTCGAAACTATTATTATAGAAAGAATTATGATTTTGAATATTAAAACTTTCAGGAATTATTTGCCATGTTCCAGTAAGTATCATAATTCCAATTATGATTGTGAAAGAGTTCAGAAGAATGTTTAATTCATCAAAATGACATGAAAGGCTGCATATATTCAAGTGGAAAATTGATAATTTGCTATTTGTAAAGTATGTTGATCTTATAATATACGATCCTAGATTAACTGTATCAATGTACAAATAATTTTCAATAATACTGGAGACATTTTTAAATAATATTCGGAAGTATTATTATGAATCAGGTCAGTGGAAGTGTTCCATAAAACTCGGCTACATTTAAGGGTAGGTACCTGACGTTGTATGTTGATTTCAAGTTGTTTATTGCCGGGAACTATGAAACAGATGTTTTGGCTTGAATTATTGATACCTTGATCGTCTTTGTTGTTACCGAAAAGGAGCAATATTCATCATGCATTTTTAATTTTGTTTGAATGTAATCAAAATTGTTCCAAATGATTTCAATATTATCTAATCAGGATTATTATTTTAATATAGCTTTAGATTCCTGGAATGAATTGACCAACGTATTGTATCTTGAGCCATCAATTGACTGCATTTTACTCTGATACTCATATATTTTATTGTGATTTCCATATCAGACTTTTTCATTTTAATGAAAAATATAATGAAAAACCAGAAAACCATAATAAAGTCATATAACATCTTTTTTTTGTATCACCTTATAATGTTTAGAATACCGACGTTGCTATGAAAATATAAAATGATGCTTAATTATCATAATGTATTATGGAGTAATGATTTATATAAAGAAAAAATATTTCAAATTACCGTCAGAAATATTCTGTTGAACTTCCGGTAGTGTATCTAGTTTCATGGTCAGATTTTTTTGATATCTGTATACTAAGATGAGGATATGTATGCACATATTCTATCTGATCAATGAAATTACGCTAGTTGTCACATATGAACAGGCTGGCTAAATTTCGATATTTTAATAGGAAATATCCATGAGTATAAGAAAGAGATATAAAATTAACCTCTCGATCTCTTTTTTCGAAAAAATGTTCATGGTGAAATGAAACTTGGCTATCGTCTTTTGTTTCATTTGAGAGATCCCAATTTTTCGAGTTTCTGTTTTTCTGGTATATCTCAGTTACTTATGGAATTGGGGAGGAGTATTTCTTCAATAAAGCATTTTCTAAATGACGTAAACCTACTATTTGGAGTGTTTTGAGAATTATTATATGAACACCAGATCTAGTAAAAATGTTGAAATCGACTCAACATTATACATATATTTGGAATGGGAAAAAATTATTATGATTTTTTTTTGGAAAAAGTGACTACTCCACTGCATTTCATTTGTGAGAAAGACTCGACAATATAGAAACTATTTCAATCCAAATTCATGAATAACTGAAAAACAAGAACTCGAAAAATCAAGTTTTCTCAAATAACTCGAAAACAAAAGAAGAGAGTCATTTTTCGATTTCACCATTGCCAATTTTTCAAAGGGAGAGATAGAGGATGATGGATTCGTTTCTTTCTACCTCGTATACTCATCGAGAATCCCTATTAAAACATCGACATTTAGCTACATAAATACGAAATATGTATATGTAAATGCTGATTGACGAAGTTTGTACCTGAACACTGTTCAATCTGGCATTGTTGGAAACAAATTTTTCAGAATCACTCTTAGGTAACACAATGAAGTGTTTCCAAATGAGAACCCCACATGAATGTTCTCAATTTCATTCCGAAATAGTTTCAACCAGAGTAATATGCTGTGATTCTACCTACTTTTTGTTTGTTATTAATTACTATGTTGAGAAGTGAAGAGTCATTGGAAATTCAAAAATTCCAGCTACCTAGATTCCAGCTACCCAGATGTGTAGGCATTATTGTGTAATAAACCTTTTGTGAAATTTATGAATGAATATTATATCTATGGCAAGTCCAGTGACATTATGTTTGAAAGTTTTTAATCTCATTGTTAACGGCTTAATCTTATGCTAACCTGGATAGTTTCCTGGATATTTCAAAAAACTTTGAATGAAGATGTGTTTGATTAAGACAAAACTAATAGTAAAGTGCATCTTTCTATTAATGAGTTGTAGATTATACGTGCTTAACTGATTCTACGTACCGAAGATAACCTTGTTTTTTCTTTGGTTTTTGTTTTTGATACTTCGCCATAACTTTATTCTGTAAATTTATAAGTGATAATTATTCAAACAATTTGTCATCGGTTTAAAGGAATTGAACTCGTTGTCACCTTTGAATTTTTACTGTTTTCAAATTATACCTATTGAGACTGCATTCAAATTTTTTTTTCCGCTCTCGTTTTTTGATCCTTTATTACATTGTTAATCTCACGTTGAGGTTGTAAAACAATTCCGAATTGTTCCTAGCATAATATTCAATTGAAAATTCTCGTTTGATGTATTAATTACAGCTACAATTGATATAATTACGTGAGGTGTTAAAGGGGTTGTGTGTGTGGAGTTTTATGCTTTATTAAAGTGTATTCACAGAGATTGTTTTCATCTATAGTCATTTAATGGATTATTTTATTTATTTTTTTGATATTGTCTGGGATTGTTCTATATACACAATAGTTAGCCTTGTGAAATTGTTTTAGAATTACAAAAGATTTGTTTTCAAAAACAACTGATAATATCCATCTTTCAATCAACTATATAATTTTATACTTCATCCTAATTCATATGAACATAATTCTTATATTGGATCATTCAATTTATTTAACGGAGAATCAACATCCAATATGTGTTCCCTTAGTTGGAGGAACAAATGAATTTATATTTTTGTAATTTATTATTTGTAAATTATGATGCATCCCTATTCTTATGACTTGGAAAGTGCACTGCAAAAGGTAGCCTGTTCATCAAATTAGAATTCCAAAACGAAACCTAATAATCATAATAATACAGATTCTTGACCCAGGTATGAATTACATATAAATTCTCGGGAAATATGTCACATTAACACTTATGCTTTATATGTTCTTGTCTTTACGTACGTTTCGGTCACACGACCATCATCAGAAGACTTATTATGTCTAAAACTGGATTACTTAAAACTAATTGTATTAAACAGAGCGTCCTTATCGCACCAATTTCAATTAAAATGCACACGTCACCGAAACGAACAATCGAAACGATTCTTGATATTTTATAATTATGACATTGAGGTAATATGGTTTCGATTATTCGTGTTTCTGTTCGTTTCGGCAACGTGAGCATTTTAATCGGAATTGGTGCGATAAGGACGCTTTGTTTGATACAATTAGTTTTAAGTAATCCAGTTTTAGACATAATAAGTCTCCTGATGAAGGTCATGAGACCGAAACGTACGTAAAGACATGAAAATATAAAGCATAAGTGTTAATGTGACCTATTTCCCGAGAATTTATATATAATAATCATAATAGAAGAATTCAAAATTTAAATCAATTTAATTTAAAAGATTCAGTTCCATCTTCTTCCTAGTTTTTGATTTTACCAAATTCATTATAGAAAACAAACGCCCAACGCAAAATTTTCCAATTGTGATTTTGGACAAAAATCAAGCATAAATTATCTTCAAAGACACCTGCGTCATGATTGTTATGGATATTTGGAATTCCCTTATGGCGATCTTAGATGAGTAGTTCCGTAAGAGCTGGGTGTATAACCCTATCTTATCCTCAATTTCGTTCCAGAACTAAGTTTTCAATCTTCATAGATTTTCGTACACCTAATTATATGTACTTTATATGGTTTCGTTCGACCCTTTGTAAACTTCGGGAATTTGTAAGTAATTGCTTGTGCTTCACTTCGCTACTCATTTATTCCAAGATGTGAGGAAAATGGAAAGGACATTTTTTGGAAATCTCACGTAGACTGTAACTTCTTTCAGATTTGAAGCTCAAGTTTGCAAAATTTCATTTAGATCGGTGGTGACTTCAAGGGGTGAGCAATGGAGATGAGAAAGATTTTTCGAAATATAATTTGAACAGCGACTTTCCTTTTGCTTTGGAGGTCAAGTCCGCAAAATTTCATCACGATCGGTTTCTTCGTGATCTTATGCAGAAAGTTAATTTCTTTCTGATTTGAAGGTCAATTATTCAAAATTTCATCAAGGTCGGAAATGGTTTGCTCTGAGGGGTGGAAAAGGGAATTGGGGCTGTTTTTTCTGAATCTCATCTAGAAAGTGTTTCGAAGGACAAGTAAGCAAAATTTCATCAGGATTGGTACTTATCTGCTTTAAGAAGGGGGAAATGGGAATGCGCTAGTTTTTCCGGAATCTCATGTACTCAGTAATTTTCCTTTTGTTAAGGTCAAGTTTGTAAAATTTTATAACGATACGGTACTTTGCTGCTTTAAGAGGTGGCAAAGGATAATGGGCTATTTTTTTCGAAATCTCATGCAGACTGTGACTCGTCGTGTTTGGAAGGTCAAGTGTGCAAAATATTATCAAGATCTCAATTAAATATATATATAGATATAGATATAGATTTATATAGAATACAAACAAACATTCTTCTTTGCATATGTACCAGCTTAAATTCTCGGCGTTGGCTGGAACAGAATTTAACACTGACAATTTTTTCCAGTCATTATACGTAGTAATCCAACAGCTAGCGACGACGGCCTCATATTTCTCTTGGTTTTGCTGCGTTTCATTTCAATTGCGTTATCTCATAAGACAATGACTTTCCTCTTGTTTTAGAGAAACCGAGCAAAATTTGATCAAGTTCAGTACCTACTTATCTGATTTGGGGTTAGACGAGAAATGAAAATATTTCCGGAACGGCTGATTCTAGCAAAATCAGATTTTATGATAATCACGGAAAGTACTTGAGACTACAGCTCACTTCATTCTCGAAGATTTCATTCACACCGACATGAAGAATAAATTTAGACCTCTTAAATAAAAATTATTCTCTGTGAAAGTTTCTAATGTGACATTGCTTGAAGGTTTTTTTATAATTGTTGAACAAAATGAAGTTTTCGATTTGCATATGTTCCCACCACACTATAAATAAGACGTATAACCGTATAAAGTTTCTATAGTCAATACACTTTGGGGATGTCTTTTACCCTATAAGCTGTATAAGTTGTATAAAGTGTATAAATTATGCGAGTCCCCAAACTGTAGGATTGATATACATATATATATATATATATATATATATATATATATATATATATATATATATATATATATAAAGTAAGTTGTGGGTTCTCTTAGGTTTTTCAGCAATTTTAAATGAATTATCTCAATGAAACAATCTTTTCATTCGACGCGTTTCGGCTTTCGCCTTCTTCGGGAATTTATTCATTGTTTACATTATGAAGTGAGTTGATTTTACGGAAGCACACACTCATCATGGCTTTGAAATTCAGTCTGAATTTCAAAGCCATGATGAGTGTGTGCTTCCGTAAAATCAACTCACTTCATAATGTAAACAATGAATAAATTCCCGAAGAAGGCGAAAGCCGAAACGCGTCGAATGAAAAGATTGTTTCATTGAGATAATTCATTTAAAATTGCTGAAAAACCTAAGAGAACCCACAACTTACTTTAGATAAACCAGCAAAAGAAAACCACAGCGAATTTATATATATATATATATATATATATATATATATATATATATATATATATATATATATATATATATATATATACTTATTTCATTTATATTTTCTTTGCCGTTTTATTAACTTATTTAGTTTATTTTTCTTGGGAGTAGCGGCTTATTGAAACACGTAGATTATTTATACATCTTTACTAGTTTCGGGATTTAGATCCCATCATCAGAAGATAATTCACTCTACAAAAATATGTATTGTTTAATAATGACTAGTGTTGAAGCTTATGTTATTACTTTAAAATTGTGAATCGTGAAAGACATGTATTATATATTATAAAATATGAGCAATGATTATTCTAACATGCAATATTCTTATGTACATACCTATAAAACACATTTACAAACACTAATTGACATAACATAATATCATAGAGATCGTATAACCACTACTGTCAGCTTTCATCGTTCAGTCTGAAATGATATGATTAATCAACCGTTGCGTTTTTGCTTTATTCTACAGGATAATATCAAACTACCATCTGTTATAATTTAATGTTGTTTTAAATTATTACATTATAATATTGTAAATATTTCCAAGCCCTTTGATGTCAGATCGGTCATTAATACTATTTATTTGTTTATTTATGTGTAACATCTCAAGTACTTCTCTGGCTTTTTGATTGTGTTCCACTGTTAAGATTTTAACATCATTTAAATTGAATGTATGTTTAGTTTCAGTTTCGTGTTTTTTTAACGCTGTTACATTTTTCGAAAGGCCATAAGTATTCGAAAAATGTAACAGCGTTAAAAAAACGCGAAACTGAAACTAAACATACATTCAATTTAAATGATGTTAAAATCTTAACAGTGGAACACAATCAAAAAGCCAGAGAAGTACTTGAGATGTTACACATAAATAAACAAAAAAATAGTATTAATGACCGATCTGACATCAAAGGGCTTGGAAATATTCACAATAATATAATGTAATAATTTAAAACAACATTAAACTATAACAGATGGTAGTTTGATATTATCCTGTAGAATAAAGCAAAAACGCAACGGTTGATTAATCATATCATTTCAGACTGAACGATGAAAGGTGACAGTAGTGGTTATCCGATCTCTATAATATTATGTTATGTCAATTAGTGTTTGTAAATGTGTTTTATAGGTATGTACAAGTAAGAATATTGCATGTTAGAATAATCATTGCTCATATTTTATAATATATAATACATGTCTTTCACGATTCACAATTTTAAAGTTATAACATAAGCTTCAACACTAGTCATTATTAAACAATACATATTTTTGTAGAGTGAATTATCTTGTGATGATGGGATCTAAATCCCGAAACTAGTAAAGATGTATAAATAATCTACGTGTTTCAATAAGCCGCTACTCCCAAGAAAAATAAACTAAATAAATAAATATATATATATATATATATATATATATATATATATATATATATATATATATATATATATGTATATATATATATATATATATGTAGAACTGGATTCTCGGGTATTGATCCGCGTTGTGTGGTTTCGGTCCTCAAAAGGACCAATTTCATGACGTTTCGGCAAAGTCGCATTTGCCATCTTCAGGTGATTCGACCGTAGAGTCCAGACTAAGTTATCTAAGTTATCTTCATAGTTCAGAAAATTTAATTCTATATCTCTTAAGTTACCTACACGATAGTGGCCAATTAGGCAAAGAAACTTTAAACTTGTTTGTAATTAACCAGAACAATTCTCAGTCAGTTCTATTGAAATATATAAGAACCGGAATGCTGTCATTGGAATAAGAACTGTCAAGTAACTGCCCACATAGCAGTACTAACCAACAATCCTTACTTCAAAAAACGACTGAACTTCAGATGAATGTGCGTGAATAGTAGATCTATGGTAGGGCATCGAACCGCATTGTGTTCATCAATGCTCTACTATCCTTTCAGAGGTTTATATTTACAAAAATATAAAAATCTAACAGGACCGAAGTGTTGTAATTGGTAAACACCCTGGACTGGAAATCCAGAAATGTGGGTTCGAATCCCGCCTATGGTTCAATCTTTTACGTTTATTCATTTTTATAATCCTATGTTAAATTATCTAAGTTATCTTCATAATTCAGGAAATTTAATTCTATATCTCTTAAGTTACATACACGATAGTGGCCAATTAGGCCGAGAAACTTTAAACTTGTTCATATATATATATATATATATATATATATATATATATATATATATATATATATATGTAAAACTAATAATAGTAGGATTGCGTAGCAAGTAAAAGAGAACTCTTTAAAGGTTGTCCTAGCTCTCGGAAATTTTTATTTCCATCTTCAGGGAAACTACAATAATTTACAGTTACAAAGATAAAATTGTTATAAAATAACCTATATGACTTACAACTTCGATGAGGTTGATTACAGAGATGTTAACATACTGATGGAAAACGTTCACAGCGATGAAGATGATGAGTAATAAATTATATTTTTGATTCATTTGAATTGAAGATTAGTATACTTTATAAGATTAATATATTCCAATTACGACAGATATTACAACAAGCACGCGGTATTAGAGGTGACAACAGAATATTCAACCCAACCATAGAATTGACACGTCACACTGAAAAATGCATCAGGAACAATGCAATTAATTAAGGAGCATGTAATCATCTATGCTTTGATTGGATGTTTCATTATTCCTGTCAACGTTATTATTTGATAAATTTATGTCTAAGGTCAATAAATAAGAGTAAATTTCACTCAAAATGGTTAATGTCTGTTTTTTTATTTATGCAATTCTTTTCTTCAAAAATGTGTGCCATTTCTAAAAAGGATCTTTTATTTGAGAGGGTCTCACTAGCTAAAACCTTCATTGATTCAAAATTCATACAATGGTCAAAATTATTAACATGTTCAGCCAGAGCACATCTTTCAGGATGTTATCTACAATCGCTTTTATGAGAAGTGATTCTGGCACTTAAGGTTCGTGCGGTTTGTCCAACATACTTCTTATCACAGTTAAGACAAGGAATACTGTGAACAAAATTCGTTTGTGACGTTAGAGGAGTTTTATCTTTCAATTTACTATGTAAGGTTTTTATCGTTAAAACTGTTCTATTTGCTATTTTAAAATTTGAGAGATTATGAAAAATTCTGGATAATTTAGGAGTGATCTCCTTAATATAAGGTAAAGATGTGAATGTAATATAATCTGGTTCAATATTAACTGCACTGCCATCAATGACATTTTGTGGAAAGTTCACCACTGTTAACAATTCTGGGACAGACGAAGTATTAAACAAAATATTCTTTACCATACTTGAAGGGTATGCGTTATCTATAAAGAGGTTCAAAAGGATATTTAAATTTTTATTATGAAAACTGATGTCAGAAATTCTTAACACTCTATTTTTCATTTGTTTGACTAAATTCACTTTCATAGATTGTTTATGATACGACATATAGTTTATGTATCTACCTGAACTGCAAAGTTTTCTGTACCAATCTATCAAAATTCTATTATTACTTGTTCTTATGAATTTTGTATCTAGAAATGGTACTGACTGTGCACAATCTTCAGTTTCGATGGTGTATATGAGGGTCAAAACTATCAAGTGTGTCAAGGATTTCATCAATACAATTGTTAGGTAGAGGAATAATGATGTCATCTACATATTTTTTTATAAAATGTGGTTTAAACGATAAAACTGGTAATACTGTGTCCAATATATCATCCATCACATAAGCTGCTAAAATTGGTTAAATTGAAGCCCCCATGGGCGTCCCAAACGTTTGTTTATAAAATTTGTTATCAAATGAGAAATATGTGTTATCAAAAAGGGAGTTTAAAAGAGTTATGAAATGTTCTTCATTGATATTACACTGCAGGCTAATACTGCTCCATTGTTTGTGGATTGCTCTTTGGCAAGCCTCTAAATAAACATTACTGAATAAGGAGACCACATCCAAACTGGCCAAAATATGATTAGGTGGTAATATTGTGTTGTTAAATTTCTCAGATACCTCAAACGAATCATTTATGTAATATTCATTATCAAAATCGTATGCTTTAGTCAAGATAATTTTTGAGAAGGAGGCAATTGCTGCTGTAGGAGCACCAATTGAAGCGACAATTGGTCTGACTGTAAGAACTGGTTTGTGTATTTTGGGTAAAGCATAAAATTTCGTAGAAATGCCATTATAACACGTCAATTTCTTTTTTGTAATGTCATTGATTTGTTTTGTGTCATATAATTTTTTTATAATCGCATTTCCTTTTCTTTGAATCGAAGTAGTTGGATCTTTAGTTAATTCAACGTAAGAAGAATTGTTATTAATAATATTCAATGACAGTGTTAGATATTGTTCTTTATCCATCACTACGGTTACATTACCTTTATCTGATAATGTTAAAATTAAATTTGAGTTGTTTTTTAAGAATTTTTTTGATTTGTACAATAAGTTACGAAAAATAGATGTCGGATTGTTGGAATTATGAATATGATTAGTGATGATATTTGTTATTCTGGCTATCATGATATTTCGCTCAGTGGGGTCTGAGATAGTGGACGTAATGTAATCAACATCTGCTAAAATATTCTTAATAGGTATGTCTTTACCAATCAACGGTTCTATGCTAAATTTTAGACCCAAGGCTAAAAAGGCAGAAACATCTTCAGGTATGGTTGTATTTGAAATATTTTTTATCCATTTATTATTTGATTTTAATTTTATCTGTTTTATTTGTAATTGTTTCAATTTATTTAATTTGTTTATATTTTTAATTTTGACTTTATGGAAAATTGTGTCATATGACTTTTGTTGTCTACTGCTAAAATTATGAAAAATTAATTCGGAGGTGAGTGAAATTATCTTATTTTTTAATGACAATAACAAGGTATGAAGTTTGTTCACTAAATTATGATTTGAGGAAATTTCTATATTGAGTAGTTTCATTCCTAACCTGTGATTTTGAAGTTTGGAGTGAGAGTGTGCTTCTTGTCTTGATAATAAATTTTCAATCGGTCTGGTAGATGAAGTAAGAAGCACACTCTCACTCCAAACTTCAAAATCACAGGTTAGGAATGAAACTACTCAATATAGAAATTTCCTCAAATCATAATTTAGTGAACAAACTTCATACCTTGTTATTGTCATTAAAAAATAAGATAATTTCACTCACCTCCGAATTAATTTTTCATAATTTTAGCAGTAGACAACAAAAGTCATATAACACAATTTTCCATAAAGTCAAAATTAAAAATATAAACAAATTAAATAAATTGAAACAATAACAAATAAAACAGATAAAATTGAAATCAAATAATAAATGGATAAAAAATATTCCAAATACAACCATACCTGAAGATGTTTCTGCCTTTTTAGCCTTGGGTCCAAAATTTAGCATAGAACCGTTGATTGGTAAAGACATACCTATTAGGAATATTTTAGCAGATGTTGATTACATTACGTCCACTATCTCAGACCCCACTGAGCGAAATATCATGATAGCCAGAATAACAAATATCATCACTAATTATATTCATAATTCCAACAATCTGACATCTATTTTTCGTAACTTATTGTACAAATCAGAAAAAATCTCAAAAAACAACTCAAATTTAATTTTAACATCATCAGATAAAGGTAATGTAACCGTAGTGATGGATGAAGAACAATATCTAACACTGTCATTGAATATTATTGATAACAATTCTTCTTACGTTGAATTAACTAAAGATCCAACTACTTCGATTCAAAGAAAAGGAAATGCGATTATAAAAAAATTGTATGACACAAAACAAATCAATGACATTACAAAAAAGAAATTGACGTGTTATAATGGCATTTCTCCGAAATTTTATGCTTTACCCAAAATACACAAACCAGTTCTTTCAGTCAGACCAATTGTCGCTTCAATTGGTGCTCCTACAGCAGCAATTGCCTCCTTCTTAACAATTATCTTGACTAAAGCATACGATTTTGATAATGAATATTACATAAAAGATTCGTTCGAGGTATCTGAGAAATTTAACAACACAATATTACCACCTAATCATATTTTGGCCAGTTTGGATGTGGTCTCCTTATTCAGTAATGTTTATTTAGAGGCTTGCCAAAGAGCAATCTACAAACAATGGAGCAGTATTAGCCTGCAGTGTAATATCAATGAAGAACATTTCATAAGTCTTTTAAACTTCCTTTTTGATAACACATATTTCTCATTTAATAACAAATTTTATGAACAAACGTTTGAAACGCCCATGGGGACTTCAATTTCACCAATTTTAGCAGCTCATGTGATGGATGATATATTGGACACAGTATTACCAGTTTTACCGTTCAAACCACATTTTATAAAAAAATATGTAGATGACATCATTATTTCTTTACCTAACAATTGTATTGATGAAATCCTTGACACACTTAATAGTTTTGACCCTCATATACAATTCACCATCGAAACTGAAGATTGTGCACAGTCAGTACCATTTCTAGATACAAAATTCATAAGAACAAGTGATACTAGAATTTTAATAGATTGGTACAGAAAACCTTGCAGTTCAGGTAGATACATAAACTATATGTCGTATCATAAACAATCTATGAAAGTGAATTTAGTCAAACAAATGAAAAATAGAGTGTTAAGAATTTCTGACATCAGTTTTCATAATAAAAATTTAAATATCCTTTTGAACCTCTTTATAGATAACGCATACCCTTCAAGTATGGTAAAGAATATTTTGTTTAATACTTCGTCTGATCCAGAATTGTTAACAGTGGTGAACTCTTCACAAAATGTCATTGATGGCAGTGCAGTTAATATTGAACCAGATCATATTACATTCACATCTTTACCTTATATTAAGGAGATCACTCCTAAATTATCCAGAATTTTTCATAATCTCTCAAATTTCAAAATAGCAAATAGAACAGTTTTAACGATAAAAACCTTACATAGTAAATTGAAATATAAAACTCCTCTAACGTCACAAACGAATGTTGTTTACAGTATTCCTTGTCTTAACTGTGATAAGAAGTATCTTGGACAAACCGCACGAACCTCAAGTGCCAGAATCACTTCTCATAAAAGCGATTGTAGATTACATCCTGAAAGATGTGCTTTGGCTGAACATGTTAATAATTTTGACCGTTGTATGAATTTTGAATCAGTGAAGGTTTTAGTTAGTGAGACCCTCTCAAATAAAAGATCCTTTTTAGAAATGGCACACATTTTTGAAAAAAAGAATTGCATAAATAAAAAAACAGACATTAACCATTTGAGTGAAATTTACTCTTATTTATTGACCTTAGACATAAATTTATCAAATAATAACGTTGACAGGAATAATAGAATATCCAATCAAAGCATCCTCCTTAATTAATTGCATTGTTCTTGATGCATTTTTCAGTGTGACGTGTCAATTCTATGGTTGGGTTGAATATTCTGTTGGCACCTCTAATACCGCGTGCTTGTTGTAATATCTGTCGTAATTGGAATATATTAATCTTATAAAGTTTTCCATCAGAATGTTAACATCTCTGTAATCAACCTCATCGAAGTAAGTCATATAGGTTATTTTATAACAATTTTATCTTTGTAACTGTAAATTATTGTAGTTTCGCTGAAGATGGAAATAAAAATTTCCGAAAGCTAGGACAACCTTCAAAGAGTTCTCTTTTACTTGCTACGCAATCCTACTATTAATAGTTTTATTCCTCACTAGTCAGCAACGACTACCCTTCCTAAATATATATATATACATATATATATATATATATATATATATTTATATATAAATATATATATTATATATATATATATATATATATATATATATATATATACTTTTTTTTTTTTTTTACATTCAAACCTGGTCGGGGCTGCTGCGAGCTCCGACGACATCGCAGCAGTCGCGCCAGAAAAACCTAAAAGGCGGTTAACCGAAGCTACTCCTCCCCACCGGTCGGTAAGTAGCTTCAGGTTCCTAAATCGTGTGCCCTAAGTATTCTAATTGAACCCAGAATGACTGCCTTTTGCATCCGGTCTATCAAGATCTGCGCCGAGTTCCTACAGGCCGGAATGATCTTCAAGTTTGAACGCAGCGAAGACCGAATTCCGCCCAAAACACCGATGATCAGAACCACTAATACGACCTTGTGGCCTGGGTATAGCGTGCGGAGCTCGAACAGGAGATCTTGATATTTTGTCCATTTTTCCTCCTCTTTCAAGACTATGTTCTTCTCTGCCGGAGCGGAGAATTCGATGACATACATAGTCTTGATTAGTTTATCGAGGAGGACAACGTCAGGCCTATTTGCTTGTATGGACCTAACGGTCGGAAACGGATAATTCCAGAAGATCTGGCATTCTTCGTTTCCGACAACGGACTCAATATCTCCTGGCATGTAAGGCAGCACCGGCTCTTGGTCTATTCCGTACGAGTGCCTTAGATGGTAATACAGCACCCGTAGGGCCGCGTTATGGCGATGGGTGTACGCCGAGGCCGCTTTTGCCGGACATGCCGACAGAAGGTGGAAAAGCGTCTCAGGCACCTTTCGACAGGCCCTGCAGCTGACATCAGGGACCTGCACACCCATCACATTGCGGCGATAGACCAAGGTGTTAATATATATATATATATATATATATATATATATATATATATATATATATATATATATATATATATATATATATATATATATATATATATATATATATTTGTAATTTGGAAAAGAACAGATGATTTCGATTAATGAAATGCGTCTGCAGCCGACTTGTGTCTTAAGATACAAATATTACAAATGGTTCAAGAATATCAATAAAAGCGTCCGGTTCAATTTTGTAACAGGGATTTATAAATTTTTGCGCATATACTCGACGTATCATAAACAGATGTTACCTCACCAAATTTCAGCAAATTCTATGAAGTCATATACACTTCACTATATTCTCAGCGTCCTTTCATAAAAACGCACCTTGGCGTCTACAACATATACGAAGCTTTCATATTACAGATTCCTGGGCGTCCTCACATATACAAACTGTTTACATGGCAGATGCCTGAGCGTCCTGCAGCGTTGCCCCGATTATACTCCAATAGGAGTACCGAGTAGAGGCAAGGTAGAAATATCCAAGTTCTCCCTGATGCACAAAAGCAATGGACACGAGCCGTCGAACCAAGCGACGGTGAAACCGACAGACGAACACTTACAATTTCTGTGGTACCCGACTAGTGAGAGTGGACTGTTTATCTTTTGTGACGCATAAATATGAAACACAATCAGGATTCTGAAATATTCGTATCTGTAACTATTCGTAAGACAACAATACAAACAAATTAGAATTTTCTATTTTAAGGACAAAAAAAAATCGATTATCAGGTACCGGCAAGAAAAGCAGCTTTCTTCTTTGAAAAAATATTTGGATTCTCCAGAAACAAATGTTTTTCTAAGATTTTCGATGATGCTTCCAGCAGAAGTACTCTTCACCGTACTATCTGATGACCCTTGAGAATTGCCATTTAATAATTACATCAACAGATGCAACATTTCCAACTGAAAAAGATCACCGTCAAATGACAAAATGGAGTTACCCAATAAATGAAATAAATTAAATAAAGTTTTGCTAGATTTTTTTACCAGACCATTGCCAAAGGAGAGAAAGTTGTAAATGATTAGCCCATTTATTCTACATGAAGATATATGGTTGACGTTTCTGTTACAAACTTTTTGGCAAGTCTTTACCAAACTTGTCCAATAAGGAGAATTGTTCTGATTGGAAACATTTGTCAATAGTACTAAAAAGACACGAGAAGAGTAACTCTCATGAAAACAATTTCGGATCTTGGTTGATTCTCTTAACAATAATATGAATAGGAGTAGCTTATTTACGTTCATTGGATGTGCAACTAAATATTTGTAACGTATCATTGAATGAATAATTTCATGAATACAGTTTTTATGTCCACAATGTCTAGCTTCACTTGGTACATCTACCAAACTGTATGAAAATAATGATGAAAATTTCTCAAAATAAGCACGTTCTCAAAATTCAATTCTTTGAGTACAAAAGTAATGACGAACCAATAATACACACGAACATTTCTTATGAATTTCTACATAAGATGAAGTCTCTTCAATGAGTTAAAATATTTTATTTTCATTTTTGATTCATTTATAAAACGTTCAGCTAACTGAAATCTGCAGGAATTCGGCTGACAATGTATCATTAGATTTGGAAGATGAAGCACGTCAAGAGTTAGACGTTTATTGCGAATGACTCATTTGATGAAATTTAATGTTTAAAATGTCACTAATAGTCCAGTAAATGAAGGTTTTTATCCACGGATTTTTGAGAGTACTCCTTCATTTACGATACTTGGTGGGTGGGTTCAGGGTGTATCCCATATGGCTTCTGGTCAGTTAGGATGACCGCTTTCACGTGCTCCCTAGAAAAAAATGATCAAAAAGGGATCGAAATTGAAAACAAATAATATTTTCGTATTTTTCGGATCCAAATGCGATACTTCCGAAAAAAGCAGCCTTCTCGAGTTAAAGGGGCTCTGAAAAAAAAGCGATCAAAACATAAATCGGCTAATAATTCAACGATCGAAAATTTTATAATTGGAAGTTGAATTTTTTGTCACCATAACTTTCCTTCCCGATCAATATTTCGAGATATTCCAAAACAAACGAAAAAAAACCCTTCAGTTCGAGGGTTGAGAAAGTAGCCAAGGATGTTCTTGAGATATCCAAAAAATTTGAACACATATAATGGACCCCAAATGCACATTAACTCATTCTTGGCAGCTCTTCAAAAGATAGTTACGATTTTTCAACGGATATTCGAAATTGGGCAGCATCCAGGGAAATCACGATAAATCGTGTTCTATTCTTCCGATTCTTACGGAATTTTAATATTTTTTTGTTTTTTGTTCACTGGTTATGAATCCGTTGAGAGAATTTGGAAATTCAAAATATCGGAACCGAAATGGACCCTCTGTCCGTATTGTGACCATACGAAAATGATACAAGTAATTGTATCATATTTATGACTCAAAATAAAACCTTTCTCATATTGTTACTGTCATCTCCACATTTGCTTATTCTACTGTTGGGAACATTGCCAATTTAGGTATTATTATAAGCTATGACAATTCAATTTTGTCGATATTCTTTTTAAAGGACACTTATATTCGATCAATATTTTGATATTTTCTTGAAATTTCTTTAAAAATTGAGTTTTGATCAGCTCGGGTCCATATATATGTAACCCAAAGGTATCATTATTATTTGAGAAGAGTATAGATACCCAAAAAAACCTGAATTTCAGTTGTTTCAATTGAAGAAGTCTCAAAAAAAAATATTCTTATGAATAGTCATTGTGGGACATCCTGTGTGCTGATATGATGTATAAGTGTGGTAACGACTTACTAAAAGGATGAAAGGTAAGTATTGACAATATTTTGAGAGATTATCCGCGATAGCAATAACCTAACACACCAAAATACTGGACATATTTTGAGGCTATCGATTGAAATTTGATATTATGGTGTTCTCAAATTAAATATACCAAATTTTGAGATACACTTTATGATTATTGTTTCTCGTAGCTCACCATTCCCTTCCTGTCAGAGCTATCAAGATGAAAATCTATATCATCAATGTTTTCCAGTTGTAATTCATCTTTTTTTTAATACTTTGACTACCCTAGAGGGAAACCTATAACGTTCGAAGAACATCATGTGAGTCAGCAGTGGAATGTAGAGAGAGGAGATAGGCATTCGTACTCTTCTTGAAGGTTTGGAGGTTATAGGCATAGGGAAAAATCCTCAATAGGTGAAGAGTTCTACAACTTCTCTCTCTGGTGAGAAACTGAAGTCTGGTGGCAAGAAATTTGGCAGATCTTGAGCTTGACAGTGAAGGGGTGACTATTTTGAACTCGTCTCGTCCGCGTTGAAGCAGACGAAATTTCTGATGAACACCGTACATTGAAATATCTATTGAAAAAGGTATGCGCTACCACCAGACTATAGCCTGGATCCTCATTCTCAATTAAGATGGTGACGACTGTCGGCTTAGACGATCTCGATCGTGAGGAGAAAGTGGAGAAAAAAGGTGAAAAAGCGAGATTCTGATGAAATGTTGTAGCAAGCTATGTGAAGTGTATGTCTGTATGATTTGTTATGGTACCTTACACAAAAGTTATACAAAAAGTAACCCAAAAATCCTATTTCTGAGTGATCAGGAAATGGGAAGTTGCAATGAGACCAGTGTGAAGATGAGACTATAAGAAAACAAGTGGAATTACAGGAGAAAAACAAACTTCTAGAAGCTGAAAATAGGTACTTTAAGGAAATAATTGCAGAAATCAGAGATGAAAACAATATCTTGCACATAAATAATGATTCACTCCTCCAAAAAATTAATAACTATGAAGAACAGATAACCTACCCACAAAAATCCGGACAAAATACGATCAGAACATACCGGAGCAAGGTAGTCAGTGGTCCCAAAAATGTAAACAATCAATACAAATGGGTCCCAAATCTGCACAAATTGATACTCCAATTCGATTTCCAGATCCCGTGAAAGATTATGAAGTTAACAATCAGTCAATTGGGCTAATATCGGGAGCATCTGAAATTTCCGAAAAGGTTGGCTCAGGAAAAACAAAGACGGATACTGACAATCAGATCAAGAATGATGGGTTTCAACATATAAAATGGCATAAACCAAGAAAAAACCACAAACACAAACACAGATGGATTTTCAAGTGTTCTAAGAAAAGTATTGATATACAAGGTGAAGCGAGAAGCTACTGGAGACAAAATTGAAAGCTACATTAGGAGCAAAACTATATTGGAAGAAGAAATGTGAAAAAGATTCCCATAATTGGCAATGGACTCGGAAAATATGTTGTTACTGCTCCTCTGCAGAAGCAAAAGGGGAAATGTACGACTCTTGTTTTTGTCCAAGTGGAGTTGGCATTGAAAGATTTGACTCTCAGAAACACAAGCAATTTCTTGTTCAAATTAGACAGGATAATGGGGGGAATTTTTGACATACAAACAAACAGTGGATCAGAAAAATTGTGAAATTAATATTATACATCAAAACGTTCAGTCAATAGGTAACTATGTAGACCAGTTGAATGAGTTGATGCCAGATATCGCATACTGCCAAATCCTATGTATCACAGAACACTGGAAAACGGGGGAATGACCGAAAAAATTTAGCTCGAAGGGTTCCTCCTTGGTGGCAAGTTTCTGTAAACAAAATGACAATGAGCATGGTGGGACAGCAATATATCTAAGAAGAGGTATTTGAGGTGTAGAATGAGAAGAGTTGAAAAATTGTCAATGAAGAATCAAATTGACTGTGTAGCGAGTGAAGGAAGAAAACTGCTTATAGTTCCTATTTACAGACATTCAGGTGCAAACGTGGAGATATTTTTCTCTTAATTTGAAGAAATTTTGAATGTGGTATATAATGAGAAAGAATATGTTGTAATTGCTGGTGACTTCAACATCAATGTTTAAGAGGAAACAATAGATAAATTCAGATTCTGTGATATGATGAACTCATTCAGCATCATCCACAAAATTGATGAGTACACCAGAGTTACACCATCATCTCAATCATGTGTAGATAATAAGTTCACTAATATTAAAGACACTTCTTTATATCAGATCACTTCGCACAGAAATAAACATTTTTGATTCAGAGAACAACATGCTCCCATACTTATAGCAGATGTTTCAATAGAAATAATATGGAAAAATTCAAGAGGATAATGAAAAATCAAGATTGGTCCCATATAAATGACATAGTTAGTGACAAAATGAATGAACCGTGGGAAATGTTTGCTGATATTTTTATGATAACATTAGAAGAATATTTTCCATTGAAAAAAATAATAAATAAAAGACAAAAGAAACATAATGAAGCATGTAATCAGGAAATGTAGGAATTTAAGAATCGGCTCAATTTTCTTCATATTATGAGTAGAGTAGATTGTAGGCTTATTGATTTCTATCGACTCGAAAAAAATAAGTATAACGGAAAACTGACACGAAGAATACAGAATCTTTATTCTAAACAGGATGGCAAATAGTGAATAGTATAACTGGGAAAAGTGGTGTACTTAATCCCATAAAAGTACAGGGAATTGTACAATACATATATCTATGGTTTCGGCGTTTACGTAGTGTAAATTCATAATACTTCAGAAGTTGGAGAATAAAACTCAAATTTTACACAAAACTTTTAACATTTAATTTAAAAATGCTGACAAATTGTTTCACCACACTGTGGCATTATCAAAGCGAGGAGTTATCAACTAAAGCTAAATCTAAAAGTATGTCCTTAAATATCAGGGATCAGAATGTGGTGCAAATTGAGGGATGGGGGTGGATAATGGTGGGAGTGTGTTTACAAAATTGTTAACAAGCGGTGAATTATATGTGTCGATTTGATCATTTAATATTACATTATTATTGTTTTTTGCGTGTTTCAAAATTTCTATGGATTCTAATATATTAAGTTTATGTCCTTTTTCCTGAATATGTAGAATATCAGGATTAAGGGTGAAATTGTGGTTATGTTCTAACAGGTGATTTGCGTAATTAGAGTCTTCTTTTTTGAGCCTGTAACTTCTCAAATGTTCATTGAACCTTACGCTGAAACTGCGTCCAGTTTGTCCTATGTACAAAGCACTACAGTCATCACATCTCAGTCTGTAAACTCCAGATTTCTTTAAGTTATCTTTTTTAGATTTCGAGTTATTAATATACGAGCATAGGTTATTTGTTGTTTTAAAGGCGACGTTTTTATTCTGTTTTTTAAGGAATTGAGATATTTTTAGTGAATGTTTACCTAAATATGTTAGACATGTGAAATTTGATTTTGTGTTATTATTAATTTGCGGATAAATTATGCTTAAGGCTTTTTTATTGAGTTTATTTTGGAGTATTTTATTAATTATCTTGACATTATAACCGTTATTTTTGGCAATATCTACGATTCTGTTTAATTCTAAATGGAAATTATCTTTACTTAATGGGACATTAATTAATCTATGTATCATACAATTATATGCTGCTAGCTTATGTGATTGTGGATGTAAAGAAGTGTTGTGTATTGTGGTATCTGTGTGGGTGGGCTTGTGATAAATAGCGAAAGAAAAGTAATTATTTGTGTGTGAAATTGTCAGATCTAAAAAGTTTAAGGACTTGTTGTTTTCCATCTCTAATGTGAATTCTATATTTGGGTGTAAGTTGTTGATATAGGTGAGAAAAGAATTCATTTGACGGTTACTGCCTGTATAGCAAGCGATTACGTCGTCAACATAGCGATACCAATATACAAACATGTGCTGAAAATTGGAATTTAAAATCTTAGTTTCCAAGTAATTCATAAATATTTCTGCTAGCAACGGAGATAATGGCGAACCCATGGGGAGTCCGGTGTTCTGTTTGTAATATTTATCGTTAATTGTGAAATAATTTTGGTCTATGCAAAGTGAGATTAAACTTAATATTTCCTGTGTTATTGCCGGTAAAGTATTATTGCGGATTAAAAGATCTTCAATTAGAGTGATGGTCAATTGTGTGGGAATACTTGGAAAAAGGTTCTTGACATCAAAAGATACAAGTTTGATATTTGTCTTTAGTTCTACATCTTTTATTTTTTCTATTAACTGGAAAGAGTTTTTTATACTGTATTTAGGTTTAAAGTTTGTATATGTTGATATTATGTTGACTAACTTTTTCGCTATTTTTTGACAGGGTGCATTGATATATGAACAGACGGGTCTTATGGGAGTATCGTCTTTGTGAATTTTTAATAAACCATAAAGAGAAGGTGGTTGAGGATTCATGTTCATTAAACGAGGCTTCTCATATTCAGTCAAAATATATTGGATATTTTTGAGAGAATTTTTAATATTTGCCTGGAATTTCATTGTAGGGTCTGATTTTAGTTCTATAAATTTTGTTGGATCTAAAAATTGATCAATTTTTTCTAAATATGTAGGTTTATCTATTGCAATTATTGTATTACCTTTGTCGGCTTTAGTGAACACGATATTATTTTTAATTGTCTTTTCATTAAGTATTTTAGCAATTTTAATTTCTGGATTTACGAATTTGCTAGAAGTTAATTTAGTAGAATTTATCAATACATCGCTTGCATTATATTTAATTTTTGTTTCTGACTGTTTGAGTGCAACTTCTGTTTCAACAGTAAGGTTTTCAAAGTGTTTATTATTGGGTTTAAATGGGATATTATATTTAAAGCCTTTGTTAAGTAAATTGATTTCTGACACACTGAAAGTTACTTCTGATAAGTTTACAAATCTACTGTGATAATTGAATTTTTGCTCATCTGCTAGAGAAGTGTTCGGTTTTTTATTATTATTTGTGAAATTAGCTTCTTTGTTAGTTTTGTTTTGGATTAAACTGTTTAACTTTTTCTTCTGTTTCAAGAATTTATTATGTACTATTGATGAGATTTTTTCGCGAATATTATTATCAAGTATATCAAATTCTATATTATGGAGCTTAAAGGTGAGTTGTGAATGTAGTACCTTTACATAGTGGTGGAGAACATTTCTTTTCCGGTAGAAGTCCTTGAGTTGTTCGTTTAACCAAATCGATTCAGCTTTCTCGAGTGCTATTCTTGCAGGGCGGCTATTGTTTCTTGATTTGAGATGTATATAGTTGGGAGTGAGATTTCTCTTCTTGCACACACTGTTGAACCAAATATTCTGTGAAATAATCTTCAGACGTAGCTGTAGCTTATAATACCATTTTGCCTGGGTACCGGTGTCGGATTTGATAAATATATCTATGGTTTCGGCGTTTACGTAGTGTAAATTCATAATACTTCAGAAGTTGGAGAATAAAACTCAAATTTTACACAAAACTTTTAACATTTAATTTAAAAATGCTGACAAATTGTTTCACCACACTGTGGCATTATCAAAGCGAGGAGTTATCAACTAAAGCTAAATCTAAAAGTATGTCCTTAAATATCAGGGATCAGAATGTGGTGCAAATTGAGGGATGGGGGTGGATAATGGTGGGAGTGTGTTTACAAAATTGTTAACAAGCGGTGAATTATATGTGTCGATTTGATCATTTAATATTACATTATTATTGTTTTTTGCGTGTTTCAAAATTTCTATGGATTCTAATATATTAAGTTTATGTCCTTTTTCCTGAATATGTAGAATATCAGGATTAAGGGTGAAATTGTGGTTATGTTCTAACAGGTGATTTGCGTAATTAGAGTCTTCTTTTTTGAGCCTGTAACTTCTCAAATGTTCATTGAACCTTACGCTGAAACTGCGTCCAGTTTGTCCTATGTACAAAGCACTACAGTCATCACATCTCAGTCTGTAAACTCCAGATTTCTTTAAGTTATCTTTTTTAGATTTCGAGTTATTAATATACGAGCATAGGTTATTTGTTGTTTTAAAGGCGACGTTTTTATTCTGTTTTTTAAGGAATTGAGATATTTTTAGTGAATGTTTACCTAAATATGTTAGACATGTGAAATTTGATTTTGTGTTATTATTAATTTGCGGATAAATTATGCTTAAGGCTTTTTTATTGAGTTTATTTTGGAGTATTTTATTAATTATCTTGACATTATAACCGTTATTTTTGGCAATATCTACGATTCTGTTTAATTCTAAATGGAAATTATCTTTACTTAATGGGACATTAATTAATCTATGTATCATACAATTATATGCTGCTAGCTTATGTGATTGTGGATGTAAAGAAGTGTTGTGTATTGTGGTATCTGTGTGGGTGGGCTTGTGATAAATAGCGAAAGAAAAGTAATTATTTGTGTGTGAAATTGTCAGATCTAAAAAGTTTAAGGACTTGTTGTTTTCCATCTCTAATGTGAATTCTATATTTGGGTGTAAGTTGTTGATATAGGTGAGAAAAGAATTCATTTGACGGTTACTGCCTGTATAGCAAGCGATTACGTCGTCAACATAGCGATACCAATATACAAACATGTGCTGAAAATTGGAATTTAAAATCTTAGTTTCCAAGTAATTCATAAATATTTCTGCTAGCAACGGAGATAATGGCGAACCCATGGGGAGTCCGGTGTTCTGTTTGTAATATTTATCGTTAATTGTGAAATAATTTTGGTCTATGCAAAGTGAGATTAAACTTAATATTTCCTGTGTTATTGCCGGTAAAGTATTATTGCGGATTAAAAGATCTTCAATTAGAGTGATGGTCAATTGTGTGGGAATACTTGGAAAAAGGTTCTTGACATCAAAAGATACAAGTTTGATATTTGTCTTTAGTTCTACATCTTTTATTTTTTCTATTAACTGGAAAGAGTTTTTTATACTGTATTTAGGTTTAAAGTTTGTATATGTTGATATTATGTTGACTAACTTTTTCGCTATTTTTTGACAGGGTGCATTGATATATGAACAGACGGGTCTTATGGGAGTATCGTCTTTGTGAATTTTTAATAAACCATAAAGAGAAGGTGGTTGAGGATTCATGTTCATTAAACGAGGCTTCTCATATTCAGTCAAAATATATTGGATATTTTTGAGAGAATTTTTAATATTTGCCTGGAATTTCATTGTAGGGTCTGATTTTAGTTCTATAAATTTTGTTGGATCTAAAAATTGATCAATTTTTTCTAAATATGTAGGTTTATCTATTGCAATTATTGTATTACCTTTGTCGGCTTTAGTGAACACGATATTATTTTTAATTGTCTTTTCATTAAGTATTTTAGCAATTTTAATTTCTGGATTTACGAATTTGCTAGAAGTTAATTTAGTAGAATTTATCAATACATCGCTTGCATTATATTTAATTTTTGTTTCTGACTGTTTGAGTGCAACTTCTGTTTCAACAGTAAGGTTTTCAAAGTGTTTATTATTGGGTTTAAATGGGATATTATATTTAAAGCCTTTGTTAAGTAAATTGATTTCTGACACACTGAAAGTTACTTCTGATAAGTTTACAAATCTACTGTGATAATTGAATTTTTGCTCATCTGCTAGAGAAGTGTTCGGTTTTTTATTATTATTTGTGAAATTAGCTTCTTTGTTAGTTTTGTTTTGGATTAAACTGTTTAACTTTTTCTTCTGTTTCAAGAATTTATTATGTACTATTGATGAGATTTTTTCGCGAATATTATTATCAAGTATATCAAATTCTATATTATGGAGCTTAAAGGTGAGTTGTGAATGTAGTACCTTTACATAGTGGTGGAGAACATTTCTTTTCCGGTAGAAGTCCTTGAGTTGTTCGTTTAACCAAATCGATTCAGCTTTCTCGAGTGCTATTCTTGCAGGGCGGCTATTGTTTCTTGATTTGAGATGTATATAGTTGGGAGTGAGATTTCTCTTCTTGCACACACTGTTGAACCAAATATTCTGTGAAATAATCTTCAGACGTAGCTGTAGCTTATAATACCATTTTGCCTGGGTACCGGTGTCGGATTTGATAAATATATCTATGGTTTCGGCGTTTACGTAGTGTAAATTCATAATACTTCAGAAGTTGGAGAATAAAACTCAAATTTTACACAAAACTTTTAACATTTAATTTAAAAATGCTGACAAATTGTTTCACCACACTGTGGCATTATCAAAGCGAGGAGTTATCAACTAAAGCTAAATCTAAAAGTATGTCCTTAAATATCAGGGATCAGAATGTGGTGCAAATTGAGGGATGGGGGTGGATAATGGTGGGAGTGTGTTTACAAAATTGTTAACAAGCGGTGAATTATATGTGTCGATTTGATCATTTAATATTACATTATTATTGTTTTTTGCGTGTTTCAAAATTTCTATGGATTCTAATATATTAAGTTTATGTCCTTTTTCCTGAATATGTAGAATATCAGGATTAAGGGTGAAATTGTGGTTATGTTCTAACAGGTGATTTGCGTAATTAGAGTCTTCTTTTTTGAGCCTGTAACTTCTCAAATGTTCATTGAACCTTACGCTGAAACTGCGTCCAGTTTGTCCTATGTACAAAGCACTACAGTCATCACATCTCAGTCTGTAAACTCCAGATTTCTTTAAGTTATCTTTTTTAGATTTCGAGTTATTAATATACGAGCATATTTTATTCTCCAACTTCTGAAGTACAATACATAGCTGACAGCTCCTTGAACTATATAACTGATTATATTGATGAGTTAGTAATTGATCAAAATCATTCATATATAAACAACACAACCAAAAATATGGAATCTATGTTTGGTAATTCAGTTAGTGGGAGTGATTTCCTGAATATAGTCAGAAATCTGGAAAATGGAATGAGCAGTGGTGTAGATGGAATCCCGAATAAATTGATAAAAATTGTTGATGTTTAATTGCAGAACCTTTAGTCTCCATCATGAATAACTTCTTCAAAATTGGCATATTTCAGTTGAAACCGACATGTATAATCACTGTATTCAAAAATAAAAGTGATCCAAAAATGACAGATAACTATAGATCAATGAGCTTATTGTAGGCTTTTTCAAAAATCTTTGAAACTGCAATATGTAATAGATTGATTCTTACAGCATGAAACATGATAAGTGACTCTCAACATGGTTACTTGGAAGGAAAATCTACCAATACTGCAATTTTCCAGTTCATACAGCATATAATAGACTCATTGAAGGATGATACATTAGCATTAGACTCATTGTTAGACCTTTCTAAGGCAAGCGATATTGTTAAATAAGCTGGAATATTGTGCAATAAGAGGACCAGCTCTAAGATGGCTTGTATCATACTTGAAGGATAGGAAACAGATGATGAAGATCACGAAAGATGGAGTTGAGTTAAAATTCTCCGAC